>KV424569.1:0-115452 GCA_001632445.1 Peniophora sp. CONT
CTTGTACGTAGGGTTCACGACGGGATCGCTAGGTCCCTCCGCAAGACGCTCGACCCACGCGCGGCGATCGACGACGTCGAAGACGAGCCCTGCTGCACGGAAGAAGTCGTACATCTCCCGCCAGTGCGTGGTCATGTTGGCGTTGACAACGTGATAGAGCGATGCGGTCTGCCCGCGATCGCCTGTGCGAACGATCTCGGAGATGCCGTGTGCTGCGACATCGATGGGGAGGAAGGAGGGGTACTGTGAAGACGAGTGTTAGGATCTGCGTAGTACGTGATGAACATAGAGTACGTACATCGTCGATGTCGGGCAAGACGTTGATGACCTGCGCCGAGCGGAACAGCAGAGGGATCGCCTCGGTCGAGTTCCAAACGCCACTGTAAACAGCATCAGCCATCAAGCCCAATCACCAGTGTCCCGCAAACAACGTACTTGACGGTATCGCCGACCATCTGTCCGATCCTAAGCACTCCGCAATGCACGCCACGCTCAGCTGCCGCACGCTGGCAAAGTCTCTCGACGACCCACTTGCCGCGACCATAGCCAGTTGGTGCAGCGTACGCTGGGTCATCCGTGATAACCTCCTCAACTTGAGGCGCCCAGATACCCTGCCTTGCGCTGACAGAGGACGAGAAGTAGAAGCATGCCGGACGCGAGCGAGGAGAGCGTAAGCAGAGGTTGAGCAGGTTCGCTACGCCGCGGATGTTGTCTGCTTCGAAAGACTCGACACCGAGGTTGAAGTTGACCGCCCAAGCGTTCTGGATGACGGCGGTGGCGGTATCGCGCAGGCGCGCATACACCTCAGGATCAAGCCCAAGATCGTCCCGGTCAAGATCGGCAGCATACGCAACGACCCGCGCATCCTCGCCAACATCGAAGGCAGGAAGCATGCGCGTCTTGAACGAGTCCCTGATACGCCCTGCAGCTTGCTCGTCGTTACGAGCGCGGACAAGACATACAACGCGTTCCGTCTTCGAATCGCTGAGCAGCTGGTTGACGATATGCGCGCCGAGTGCACCGGTAGCGCCTGTGAGGACTACAACGTGCCCTGATGGCGATGATGCGCCTGCGACTGGGGTGTGCGAGACCAGGTAGTTGGCGTACTTGTCCACGAGCGAGCGCATGACGTCGTGTTGCTGCTTGGTGAGCGCCTCAGCGTCGAGGGCTCCGGCTCCTGTTCGTAGTGCGTGAAGGTGTGCAGCAAGCCTACAAGACAGTGATGGTCAGCAATGTTTGTTTGTAGCGTGAAAAAACATCACGTACTTGGCGACGGACGGGTAATCATAGACAACGTTCTCGCCAGGCTTCTTGTCGCCCAGGTCAAGCTCGCGCATGCACATCGTGCGGATGCGGGCGCTCTGCAACGAGTCGACACCGAAGCGGAAGAGATCGTCGTCGCGCTTGAGACCTGCTGCGCGCGCTTCACCGATCGTGTCTGTGATGGTGCGAAGGAGGAAGTCTTCTAGCTGAGGTGGTTCGAGCACGAGCTTCGGCTTGCCGGAGGACCCGGACTCGTAGCGAACGTAGACAGACTCTGCATATAGGATGAGTGGCGTGGCAACGATGGTGGAATAACAAGGACGTACCGATGAGATCCTTGTATGCTGCATAGCAAGATGGGCGGAGAATGGTGCCCTTGGTGGCAAGCGGGACGTCGGCGTCAAGCCTGAACCAAGTTCAGTACGAGCGCATTCAGTCGAAAAAGGCAACAGCTTACGGAAGGAACTCAACCATCTCGGGCACGATCTGCGAGTGGCTGGGTGCATCCTTGTTCGCGAGCTCGATGGCTGGCCAGACCTTCTCCATCAACAATGTGCGGTCGTGTGCAATATCCTTCGCAGCCTCGGATGGCAGAATGAGGCATCCGCAGAAGGGCTTGCCATCGCCGAAAACGATCGCTACATGATATTATCAGTCAAAGGGATCAAACCTGGTGAACGAGGACAAGACTAACCTTGAGAGACGTATTCACTCGCTCCGCGGATGGTGAGCTCGATGGGCACCGGGTTCGTCTTCTCGCCCAGCGTCTGCGTGAGCGTGTCGTCGAGGCGTCCGACGTACTTGAGACGGTCCTTGATCGTAGGATGAAAGACAAAGAGGTCACGTGTTGCGAAGGAGCCGTCAGGTTCATTAGCGATGGCAAGCGAAGGGTAGCCCTTCGTCACTATTCGCGAGTGAGTGAGTGGGTATACGGCGTGGCGCGAGGGTGAACACACTTACCCACGACTTCAAAGACGCCCGACTCAGATGTGCCGTGTTGCACGAGTTTGACGAACTGGCGGTTCTTGCCGGCCGGTAACGCAAGATAGTTCCACGCCTTATCGGTGTCGAAGTCGCGCAGAGAACTCATGATACCGCCAGTTTCGGTCGTGCCGAAGAGCGAAAGAAGCTTGACGCCAGCGTTCGTGAGCTTGTCGCCGACCTCTGCATTCACATGAGCGATCGATCGGGTTCAAGATGAGCATTAATCGTACCATCTGGCACCGCGCTACCTGCGAAGGACACGAGCTCGAAACGTGTCAAACGCTTGCACGCAATCTCATCTTCTGCGAGAAGTTTGAGAATATACGCGACGGCGAAGAGTTGTTCGAGAACGACGCCTAGACAAACACGACTGTCAGCCATCTCCGCGGCCGAGATATCAATGTACACCAACCGGTCTGCTGCTCCACGGTATCGAAGAAGCGCACGATGTTCTTCGCTGTCAGCGGAAGGTGTGCTGGGAAGACGGACAGAGGTTGCGCGGCGGAGATACAACGAAGTCTGCGAAGTACCTTTAGTTTAACGCCTCGGATAGGAGACATGGACATTATACGTACGTAGAGTGGTGACCGAAACCATGGAAGAGAGGTAGAACTGTTGCGCCGACCAAGCCCCAGTTCATGGCGCCGTTGGCAACGACAGTACGATGCGTGCCAGAGAGAGGTTTGGGGAACCCAGTCTGATCACAACATGAGCCATTGTCATTGTACAACAGGAGGCAAGTCACTTACCGAACCGCTCGAGTGGAGGATGATGCACGGGCGCTCATGTTCCATCTCAGGAGTAAGAAGCGTCGGGTACCGTTTGACGTTAGCCTCGTCGACGCCATCTTTACCCCAAAGCGGGAAGACCTTCTCCGGGATAAGCGTAAGCTCGTATCCCTTTCCCTTGAGGATCTCCTGAGCATGGTGCACCGTCTCGGATAGACGCTCGCCGTAGATCAACGTGTGCGAGTCGGTCTTCTCAAGCAAGCTGGCCACAGCAGACGCCGAGTTGTTGGGCGAGATGAGCAGAGACGTCAAGCCGAGTCGGTGAAGCGCGAATTCCGTGAAAGTCAAGGTTAAGGAGGTGTGTAGGAAGAGCCCGATGGTCTTGGGAGGAGGTACGTTCTCGCCGGACGGTTCGGGGAGGCGAAGGTCAGGACCAGGCGCGGGCGAAGAGTAATACCAAGCTAGGCGCTCGATAGCCTTGCGAAGTTGGGAGTAGGTGAGTGTATGGATGCGCCAGTCGTCACCGTCGTCGGGGATAACAGTGTGGAAAGCAGGCTTGTCGGCCTGCTCCTCAGCGCGGATGTCAAGAAGTTGGGTGAGCGAGAGGATCGGACGCTCGGGCGTCGCGCCGTTACCGCAGACTTGCAGAGTGCGTCCCATATCGTTGACGATGGTCTTGTCGCAGAATCTGTGCGCATCATCCTTCCGTTATATATCATATCACTCTGCATCCTAATCGTGGCTCGGCTTAACGGACGCAGACGAAAGGCGAGTGCTTGCGCGACAGATCGGTCCGGACCGCGCCGTGCTTTGCCACGCGACGTTTGATCTAGCGAAGCGCACTCCGTTGCGGCTTTCTCCCCTCGACGTCTACCCTCATGACCGTCTCTAGCTGATACCACTGCTCACGCAGAACATGCGATGAAGCTAAACATATAATTGGCGGTAGTGGCGGTCCGGCCCTGCCGCCAGAGTGTGGGGCCCCACGGGGAACCTGAGATGATCGACGTAGAGGGATATCACTCTGACCACCCGATGACCCTTTCGTGCTACGGCTCCAGCCACCGTACAACCCCGTTATCTGCGCTCTATATTTGTTATATACAGCCGGGCCGCCTCAGCCGCCACTAGCGTCGTATCCTTCTGCCTGCTGCGAAGCAAACGGCTGATATGAAACCAGCACCGTCTCATGACTCTGCGAGGTACGGATCCGAGTTTGAGTTGGGTCTTGTGGTCGTGTGATGAGATGGGGTTGAAGATGCTGCACATATAACCTGGAACGTCAATTTCGGGTTCTGCTTAGCGCGTCAGTTTCGCTTGACGCTCTCCGACCAACTCTTTCATCCCCGCCATGTCTGACGAAAAGACTGAGAAGGCCGTCGTCGAACAGTTCGAGAACGCGTAAGCTCACTTCCTTCATCTCCTCTCCCCACAAACTTCAGCGTGCTCAAACGCGCTGTGCTATAGTGACATTGATCAAGGCGTTGCCACTGCTCAAGGCGACGTCGACATCAAGTCGGTTCACTCTCATGGCCACGCCGATAGCCTGACATTGTCCGGCTTCCTCCGTTCATGGAAGAAGCAGAACCTCGATGGCTTTTACGCGGAGGCTCTGGCGAAGTACGGACACGAAGGTGCCATCAGTAAGCGCAAAACATGCTTTCCTCCTTGCTTCTGTTTCTGACTTGTACGTGATCGTCAGCTCCTGAGATGGAGAAGCGCCTCGTACGTCGCCTCGACTGGATCATTCTCCCCATGATTTCTGTTTGCTACTTTTTCTACGTACGTCCCATGTTTAACTCAGGTTTTATCCGAACACTGAAGCCCGATCGTAACGCAGTACGTCGACAAGACTACGCTCTCTTACGCCGCGATCTTTGGCTTCAAGAAGGACTTGAACTTGGACGGCGACCAGGTTAGCATATTGATTGACGTTGCAGTACAGAGTCTGACGCTAGTCCCTAGTACTCCTGGCTTTCTTCTGTCTTCTACCTCGGTTGGTTGGTCTGGGCGCTTCCTGCCAACATGCTCCTGCAGAAGGCGCCTCCGGCTTACTACCTTGGTACGCGCATCAAGTGTGAACTCGTAGCCCTTGCGCTGAAACGCAAGTACAGGCATCAACATCTTCATGTGGGGTGTACTCCTCATGTGCCAGTCCGCCGCGAACAACTTCACCGGTCTCATGGTCCTACGATTCTTCAGCGGCGCCTTCGAAGCCGTCGCCGACCCTTGCTTCACGCTCATGACGGCCATGTTCTACACCCGCGAGGAGCAACCATGGCGTATCTCGATCTGGTACGCTTTCAACGGTGTCGGTATCGCTGGCGGTGGGCTTCTAGGCTACGCAATCGGCCATATCAAAGGCCAACTCGCTTCCTGGCGCTACGAGTGAGTCGTACTTTACACCTTCAACTCGCTCTTTCACAGTCTCTGACGGCGCTCGATAGGTTCATTATCGTCGGTGTTCTCTGTGCATTCTGGGGCCTGATGCTTCTTGCTTTGCTACCTAACTCGCCGGCCAGCGCCCGCGCGTTCTCGCGTGAGGAACGCCTTATGCTCGTTGCTCGTCTTCGCAAGAACCAGACCGGTGTTGAGAACAGGACATGGAAGTGGGATCAGGTCTGGGATACGGTCTCGGACCCCATCTTCTACATGTTCTTTGCTCTTGGTCTCATCGCCAACATCCCTAACGGTGGCATCTCGAACGTAAGTTCCTCTTTGCCATGAGCACGGGGGTAGCAAACTGACTTCGGCTTGTAGTTCTCGACGATCATCATCAAGGGCCTCAAGTTCGATACTCTGCAAACGTCGCTGCTCAGTATCCCTCAAGGAGCAATCACAGCCATATGGATTATCATAGGCGCATTCATCAACCAATACGCGCCCAAGAACTCCCGTACATTGATCTGTATCGCCATGATGCTCCCGTCCGTCGGTGGCACCCTCGGTCTTCTCCTCGCACCCCAGGATGCCCGTATCGGTCGTCTCATCGCCTACTACATGACCGGCGCACACTCCGGACCTTTCGTCATTGGTCTATCCCTCTGGTCTTCGAACGCCGCAGGTCAAACGAAGAAGATGTTGTTGAGCGGTTCGACATGGCTCGGCGTCGCCGTTGGGAACATTGTCGGCCCGTTCTTCTTCATTGATAGGCAAGCGCCGTCGTACGGACTTGGTATCGGTGCGATTATGGTCTGCAATATCCTTGAGATGTTGTTGTTCTTGCTCTTCCGTATCATCTATGCGCGGAGGAACAGGGTGAGGGACAGGCGGCAGGCGGAGAGGGAGCGCGATGGGCAGGGCGATTCGGAGGTGCCCCATGAGAATGCTACGACGTTCAGCGATATGACTGATAGGCAGAACCCCAAGTACGCCGTCCTCCTGCCTTTGTTGTGTGAACTCTTGCTGAACATACGCTTTGCAGCTTCCGCTACGTGTACTGAGCGTGCCGTTGAGGTCTGTTGTACGCTTGCACGATTGCCCATGTCCGAGATGTCCATTTGTTTTGTTTCCCACTCTGTATTACTAGCTGCACGATCGTACTGTTACCATGTTCACTTGCACCGGCATTTGGTTACAAGAGAAACTGCGGCTCGGCCATTGGCCGCATGCCGATCGTAAAATCCGTAAGAATGAGGCTGAGGAAAGGGCCGAAGTGACAAGGGCCAAGCGCCGATTGGGCGGCGCGACGCGCGCGGTGACGCTGCACGCGGGCGTGTCCGGTTCTCCGGCGTCCAACCGCCTCGGCAACATCATCACCTTCACTACCACCACCACCTCCCCCCTTCTTCTCCAGCTTTCAACAGCCCGACATGTTCTCGAAACGCGTCGTTGCGCTTGCGCGTGGAAGCAAACCCAGCGCAAATGCTCTCGCTATGGCTCGCGGCTGGTACGTCATGTGCGCTGTGTTACCGGGGAAGCTCGGTTGGACTGAGAGTATGTTTGCTAGGCAGGCGACAAGCGTACAGGCGAAGCGCGCGGCGTTCCACACTACGAGGCTTATTCAGGGTACGTTGGGTTCTTATTTGGAGCTTGGGAGAGTTCCTTGCGTGGAAGCTGTCAAGTTGGAATGGTTGGAGAAGTTGCGCTCGGGATGATGCGCGTTCGTGCTGGAAGCACTTGCGGATGGCTAATGGATGGAAAGTGCACGTACTGTTCGAGCTGGAAGAGCAAGTACGCATCCAGCAGTGGTTGCAGGTCCCATTCGTCTGCTTCATATCGTATCTGGCGGACCATAGGCATATTCCAAGTTGTACAATGCGCTAACACAATATCACAGCCGACACCGTGAAGGTTCCCGACATGGCCGAGTCCATCACAGAGGGTACTCTCAAGACCTGGACAAAACAGGTTGGCGACACTGTTGAGGCGGACGAGGAGATTGCGACCATTGAGACGGACAAGGTAAGCGCCCGCCTTACTTGACTGGGCGCATTGTACTAAACTTGCTGACAGATTGATGTCTCCGTGAACGCGCCGAAAGCGGGCAAGATCGTCGAGCTTCTTGCTGGCGAAGAGGACACTGTTCGCGTCGGCCAGGATCTCTTCCGTATTGAGTACGGCGAGTTCGAGAGCGGTATGTTTTCATGCCCACTATCACATGCTCTTCGAATCTGACGAGCCCTCTTAGAGTCCAAGTCGGAGGAGCCCGAACCGACGAAGGACGAGTCTGAGCCGTCCGACCAACAAGTCGACAAGTCGACACCTCCCCCACCGAAACCGGATACGGCCGTCGAGAAGGACTCTGCACCACCCGTGTCTGAGGGTGGCGAGTCGAAGAAGGACTTGAAGGAGACGAAGAAGCCTGCACCTGAGAAGAAGGAGTCTAAGCCGGCGCCGAAGGCGAAGGAGGAGCCCAAGCCTGCTTCTGCACCTGGTAGCCGCGATGAGACTCGTGTACGTTCATCTTCGCAACTTATGGATACGAATTGGTGCTGAAGTGGCTACGCAGGTCAAGATGAGCCGTATGCGCTTGCGTATTGCCGAGCGCTTGAAGGAGTCTCAGAACACCGCCGCCTTCCTTACTACCTTCAACGAGATCGACATGAGCAATCTCATGGAGATGCGTAGCAAGTACAAGGACTCCATCCTTAAGGAGCACGAGGTCAAGCTCGGTTTCATGTCCGCCTTCGCCAAGGCATCTGCTCTCGCGTTGAAGGAGATCCCCGCTGCGAACGCGTCCATCGAGGTTCGTCATTCGTATTTGATGATATCACACACATGTCGCTGACTCTGCGATAGGGCGACGAGATCGTATACCGCGACTACGTTGATCTTTCCGTCGCAGTAGCGACGCCCAAAGGTCTCGTCACCCCCATCATCCGCAACGTCGAATCTATGTCCTTCCTCGACTTTGAGAGAGCTTTGACTGCCGTCGGCAAGAAGGCTCGCGACGGCAAGCTCACGCTCGAAGACATGACCGGCGGGTCATTCACCATCTCCAACGGTGGCGTTTTCGGTTCGTTGTTCGGGACCCCGATCATCAATATGCCTCAGGCGGCCGTATTGGGAATGCATGCTGTTAAGGATAAGCCGGTCGTAGTGAAGGGAGAGATCGTGGTCAGGCCGGTTATGGTCGTTGCGCTTACTTATGACCATCGGTTGTTGGATGGACGGGAGGCCGTTACTTTCCTCGGTACGTTCTTGTTGAGCTCTGTGATCTGCACATGTGTTAACGACCGTCTCAGTGCGCGTGAAGGAGTACATCGAGGACCCGCGGAAGATGCTGCTCGCGTAGTTTCGCTTGGCGATGTTTGGTCTATGTTCATGAATGTCTACCTAATCTATCTAGTTGGCTTTCCTCGTCTCTTCATGTCGCGAGTGTGGTCGTGTGAGCGTGATCGCGGTCACAAAGGACTCCTGTCCTCGAGTCGACTTCAGCGGGGCATTCTGCTGGAGAGCATGAGACTCGGACGCTATACCCAGGGCTACCTCGCGCCATGCAAACATGAATTGCGCGTTCATGCTCACTATTTCGTATGCAAGGTGATCGGTAATCCTACATTCATGCAATGACGAAGGACGGCATGGATGTAAGCGCAAACAGGCCAATACTCATCAAGCTCCTCGCGTGCGCGCCCACTTATTGTATTCTCTTCGTTTCCTCGCTGAAGCGTCGCGGAGAGGTGCGGCACGATATCACTGCGGCAAGCCTCCGGCTTCGTCTCCCGACGGCAGGACTCTAGAACCAATTCAACGTATGTCCCGCTCATTCCGAACGTGTATTCGACGCACATTGATTCGTATGTTTGTTGACCACCAGCGAAGCCCGTTAACGAGCGGTAGAACCGTGAGGCGGCGATGGGTCTGTGGGAACGATGAGGGCTAGACTACTCACATAGCGACGGGACGAACAACAACAAGACTGCAACGTGTAACATGTGAGCACTTCGTCTGCCAATGGACTTGAAGCATGCACAAACTTAAAGGCAGAGTGAACACCTGCTCGAAGGCTGAGTGCAAGTAACATATGGCGACTGCGGTTTCAGGCCTGCCAGCTTACCGCGGAAATCAGACCTGTAAAGTCCCCTTTAGTGTTACAATGACTGGGTACGTGTGGGGCGCGTACCGGACAGGCTGAGGGCAAGAGACACCTTCGACGCAGCTTCAGCTAACAAAAGATGACAGTGCGGCAATGGTCACCAGTAAGGGGACCCCAACGATGAGGGTCAAGATCAAATATATGACACCCTGTCCGCACAGTGAGCTAAGATTGGCAGTTCCACTACAACTAAGCTCACTTGATTCCAGAGAATGTGCCACAAACTGAACATGCCTCCATAAACCCAACGCCTGAGTCCGATCAGTAGCAGGCATAGGAGGCCGAAATCCGTCAGGAGCGTGGTGCTAACGCCTGGCAGGTTTGCATTGATGCCCGTTACCTGGCACGCCGACGTTGTCTTACTGTTATTGCTGTACCCGTCAAAAGCTCGAAGCTGAATGACTCTGAGTGACAAAGACAGCTTTGGCAATAGTACCAAGGACGTACTTGTGCGGTAGCTAGAATGTACAATTGCTGGGGTGAGGCCGCGACACTGGACTAGGAGCATGATAAACAATACGCACAGTAAGCACCCAACGCAATGTTGATTGTCTGCATGAGGACGAATACTGCAGTGACTCGTTTGTCCCATCGCCAAACCACACCCCTACGAAGCTCAGTCAGTATTGGCTGGCAACGTAGATCTCAATAGTACGCACACTCTGACAAACAACAGGGTAGTCGCTGATGCTGTCGCCAACACGGAAGCGATCTAAGTAACCCAGTTATTTCACCGATGGTCAGCTGCATCTCTAGCGCCAGCCAACACTTGAACTTACGTTGAACGTCTTAATGTTCGCCTGATCCCAGTAAGCCCAGTATCTCGGTTAGACAGGGCGATTATACCAGAGACTCACCGAGCATTGCAACTTTCCTACAGATATATACGGCACAGTCAACTCTATGCTCGCAACCAGTCCGAAGATCCTACAAGCCATGTACAGCTTGTGCGTGTTCATTCTCTTCCGCTAGAATCTGAGCCGCGAGAACATACCCATCTGACTCCTTTGGCCATTCGAGGGCGTTGCTGTGTTCCCTTCCTAGTGAAAAGCCACCAGTCAAAAGAGACTGAGCTCGCAAACTCGCGGCTGGTGATTTTCAAGGTGATATGTGATCTTAGCGATAGTTCTGAGTAAAAGTAAAGCTGCACGTACATGTACACCCCCAGAAACACCCATGTCAGTTTCTCGAAGGTCGCTTGCAGTTCTGCCATCAGCACGTTTGTAATCTTAGCGAACCAATGTCAAAGACACATACCAACTTGAAGACTCATGGTATGGAGGCTTGTCCCGTCTGCCATGACGAGAGATGGGCCGCGCTATGGATCAGGTCGCGATAAGGAACACTCTCTTATATAATATGCCAGACCTTGCTGTGCAGCGCAAAACCTGATGATGGATGTCGGGTCACAGTATTCGCATCACAAGAACGTCCACTACTGGTATGTAGTCATCCGCAAGTGAGAGATGCCTCCCAGGTAGACAGGGGAGAAAGCTGTTCATGGGAGTAGAAGTCGGCATGGAGTACTCGTCGTCCCGTCTCGTGAGTACATGGTTGATTTCCGCCGCGGGTCAAAAGAATCGGCGTGATCTTAACGGGGTACGCCGAGTTAGTTGCACGCCCATATGCTTCTCGCGCACAACCAACTAGTGCCGCATACGTACCATCACTATACAAATGCTGAATCGCTTGTTCACACACGGCTGGGTCCGCACCATTGTCAAGCAAGGGGCGAAGGGGATGGCTGGGTTGCCGGGTCCAAACCCTGACGAGAGAACGCAAGAAGAGGATGTCGTGTCAACTTGACGTTAGGGAACCGGTTGCATTTAGCTACTGACAGTACGACGCTGACAGGTTCCGTCATGTAGGCAACTCTGAACTCAAGAAGGATCGATCACGACGGTGTCCCATGAGACTCAACCCTACGATCCGGTGGAAGTAACGGGGCTGGTATGTTGAATGAACCTTCGTACCGAAGGGCTACTCATAGTGTGATAGTTGCCTGCGGTATGCGATAACAAGTTGGGCATCAGTGCTAAGGGCGCCTAGGACGATGTGATCATGGTTTGAGCTCAAGCAGCGCAGAGCAACGTGCTGGGCTCGGATTTAGCCGTTCCGCTTCTTCCTCCGCCATCGACACCAATGACCATACAGTGTATTCCGTGCCCCGACTATTACTACGCCTTGCACGATGCCTCCCATATGCGCACTGTTAAGAACAAGGCTGTCGTTGTTGAGGGGAAGGTCGTGGTGAGGCGGTGGTTGGATGGACGGGAGGCCGTTACTGTACTTGGTGCCAGTTTGCTCTGCCTGCGACGAAGCTGTCTTAGGGTACAGCGCGCATCAAGGAGTACATCGAAGACCCACGTAAGATGCTGCTCGCGCAGGTTCAGTTTGCGGGATCTGGCTTATGTTTCATGATCGTCTACATATACCCAAACCTTGCTATATTGTCACTGTCACTTGTGCCTCGTACGCACTGAGTACTATCGGCATCATCGTCTAGGCACATACGCCGGCTGCCGGCAGTCTTCTCTCCTGCCCTCGCTTGGATATGACACCTCCATCTACACGGATGACAGAGGGGCACGGGTTCCCTGCGTCTCATCGAGACAGCGACCTTAGCTCTATACCAACATCATTCGCGTCATTTTCATCTCCCCGGCGAATATTGGAAGAGGTTTGAAACGTCGGATTGGCTTGTGCGGGCACCATCTTCGGCGGTGGCGGTAGATTTCTGGCACGAGTCAGCAGTGTGCGCTCATCGCAAACATGTGTATCCAACGCACATCGATTCGTAAGCCTGTTGACCGCCCTCGAAGCCCGTTAACGAGCGGTAAAACCGCGTCGCGGCGATGGGTCTGAGGAATTCGTGAGACCCACTTTAACAGCGCATACAGTGATGGGCAAACATGAATAAGGCTGCCACGGACATAGTGTGAGTGCATCATCTGTGTGCTGAACTCGGAAGACACGAACTTGAAGGAATCGTGAAAAACTGCCCAGTGTCAGTGTAAGCCACGAATGCAGGAAGCGGTCTAGTAAACTGACCGTGGAGATAACCCCTGTATCATCTTCAGTGCATGTACTCTGCCGGCACACGTGCGACGTACCATTCAAATGCTGGGAGGTAGACACCTTCCGAGGAATGTGAGCTCATCTCGGAGCTCGGAAGTGCATAGGCAGGCTCACAATTAAAGGGATCCCTACGATGAGGGCGAAAATCAAATAAATAATACCCTATCAGCTCCGTGAGCGAACGTCAATTGGCTTTCTGTCACTATCTGACTGAACTTACCTGATTCCAGAGAACGTGCCATAGACCAAACGTGCCTCCATATTTCCAGCGTTTGAGCCCGGTGAGTAGCAAGCAGAGAAGGCCGAGATTCGTTGCGAACACGGTGCTTATTTCTGGTAGATCTGCACCGTTGCTTACTACCCAGCAACCCGACGTCTCAATACCGATGTACTCGTAAAAAGCCTGTAACTGCATGGAGGTCTCAGGGGCGATAGTTGCGTAAGCAATGGAAGGGACGCACGTTTACGGTAGCTAGATGGTTCGGTTAACACCGTGAGGTTGCTTGGAGCATGAATCATGCGCACAATAAATGCCTAGTGCAATGTTGATCGCCTGCATGAGGACGAACACCGCCGTAATGCGTTTATCCCATCGCCAAACGACACCACTACGAAGACTTGGTCGGTACTGGCTGGTAGTATGCATCCAAGTAGTACGCACACTCTGACAAACAGCAGGGTCGTCGCGGATACTGCCGCTAATCTCGAGGCGATCTTGATAACCGAGGCATTTCAGCGCTGGTGCTGGCGCCAGTCTACACAACTTACGCTGAATATCTTGACATCTGCCTGATCCTACTAAGCACGATTCTCGAGTGAGATACATCCAAGATACTGGGTGCTCACCGAGCATTGCAGCTTTCCCACGGATATATCTAGCACGGCCAAATCTAAGATCGTCACCAGTCCAAAGATCCTGCACGCCATGTACAACTTGTACGTGTTTAGTATCCGCTAAAGTCCGGAATACGAGAGCATACCAATTTGACTGCCGTGGCCATCGGAGAGCGCCGTCGTGACTCCTTATTAGTAAAGAGCCACCAGTCAAAGGTGGCTGAGCTGGCAAGCTCGTAACTGGCGATAGCAATGCGATCTTAGCTCGGTCGAGTCTTCGGGTAGGAGGAAAACGCAACGCACATATATACTCCCAAAAATACAAAGATCATCTTTTCAAGGGCCACTGGATGTCCTGTCGGTACAGAGTAGTACACCTTTCCAAAAGATACATACCGGCTTGAAGAACTATTTCTTGGGGATTTGTCCAGTCAACCATGACGAGAGACGAGTGTTGTTCGAACAGGTTACGACGAGGACGGCCTTCTTATACAATAGGTCAGACCTTCCTGTACGATGGATGTCGTGCCCCCGTATTCGCATCACAAGAGCGACCATTGTTGGTACGTAGTCGTCGGTAAGTAGGAGATGCATCCCAGTAGACGGGCGAGAAAACTGAACAATGGGAGTCGAAGTCGGTGCGGACGGCTCTTCATCGCGTTTCATGAGTACATTGATGGGTTTTCCCGCTCTGCGGATCAAAAGAACCGTCTTCAACGGGTTGTTCTAAGTTCTCTACAGACCTAAATGCTGCAGACCTAGATGCTTCCCGGACACAGCCAACTAGTACCGCATATGTATCATCACTATACGCGTACTGAATGGGCTGTTCACACACGGCCGGGTCCGAACCATTGTCAAGGAAGGGGCGAAGGATGGCTAGGTTACTGAATGGGTTCGTGCCAAACCCTGACGAGAGAACGCGAGACGAGGATCTTTCGACTTGATGCTAGGGATCCAGAGGTATCCGGCTACTGACAGTACGGTACTGACAGGTTCCGTCATGTAGGCAACATAACTCTGAACTCAAGAAGGATCGATCACGACGGTGTCCCATGAGGCGCGTCACACAACCCTGCGATCCGGTGGAAGTAACGGGGCTGATATGCTGAATGAACCCTCGTACCCTCGTACCGAAGGGCTATTCGTAGTGTGATAGTTGCCTGCGGTGTGCGATAACAAAGTTGGGCATCGGTGTTGAGGGCGTCTGATCATGGTTTGAGCTCAAGCCGCGCGGAGCAACGTACTGGGCTCGGATTTAGCCGCTCGGCTTCCCCCGCCGCTATCACCAGCTGGCAGATGAATTCCGCCCTCCGACTCTTACAATCTACGACGCCTTGCACGTTGCCTCCCATACGCGCATATGGGGGTGGGTATACTCGCCACACATCACGAAGGAAAGCGGTAGTGAACGTCAACGAGCCGGCCACTCGGGGCCGCTTCGTCGCGCTTGCTCACACATGACTCAGTCAAGGCCAGGCACTTTAGGTATAAGTACCAAGGACCCGAGTTTGTAAGCCTGATGAAGCGCGACCATGGCTTACCAGGTCGTACTGAACGTCCATGAGAGCGTGTTTGAGGTCGGGAGCCGCGTGCCGTAAGAACTTCGCTCTTGCGTCCATCATGCACGCGATGTCAGCATCTGAACCAAATGATACAGGCTGTGGCGCGATGCACGTATCCTCCCCGCGTATGCGGCAATACTGTCCGCATGTGCGATAGTTTTGCACTTTGTCCTCTTACACTTTCGGCAGTCTTCCTCGCAGACAAAAAACCGCTCGCGTGGAGCCGCCCGGCGTTCGCTGGCTTCGCACATCAAGGAACACGGTGGCGTGACTATCTTTGGATACAAGGTTGCTCGCTCTGCGTCGGTCCTTGCACTATTCGTGATACACCTTGTCGGCTCTATTGGGTACAGCAAGGGTGCAGGATCAGAGGAGCGAGGCACTCGGTTGGAAGTCGGCCAGAGATGGGTTGATCTGGTTTTGTGTCTTGCCTATGTGCGTATGAACAAGCATGCTTGCCAATCGGAATGCTTATACTTATACGCTCGCTTGATCAAGTGCTATGCTCTTTCCCTGTCTCTCGCTACGCTTTGGGCCAAGGCACGCGTAGCACGCATCATTTCTCTACACCTTTCCCTCGTACTTCTCAGTGATTTTGTCGTCTATGCCTACCGCGACCTCTGGCCGCTCCTCACGGTTACCCTCTCGCCGCTCGATCAAGCGCAGGGCGGTCTTCTTTGGGCGAATGTGGCCCTCGTCACCTTCTCGGCCGTGCTTGTTCCTCTGCCCATGCCGAGGCAATACGTGCCGCTCAATCCCCAGAACCCACAGGCCAAGACGAACCCGGAGCAGACGGCCTCCGCGCTATCCTTCCTTACATTTTCCTTCCTCGACCCTTACATCTTTGGCGCCTACCGTCAGGAGAGCCTAGACTTCGAGCAGTTCCCTGTGCTCTGTGACTACGACTATACAACAAACCTCGTCAAGCGCAGCTTTAAGCACTTGGACCGATTCTCAGGTGCACCCGCCCAACACATGTTTTTTGCGCTCTTGAAGATCTTCTGTAAGTCGATCACTGTCCGTTCAACCGAGAAGTGTCTATTCGCTGACGCCCGGCTCGCCAGCCTGGGAGTTTACGGCACAAGTGATCCTCCTCACCTTACATGTTCTCGGCAATTTCCTTGCGCCCGTGGGCATAAACCGTCTTCTCAAGTGCGCTTACTTCCCTATCAGTTACTTTTTATCATTGTCTGACTCTAGTCTCTCCACAGTTATATCGAGGTGGGTGGCGAAGATGCCCTGGTGCGGCCATGGGCGTGGATCAGTCTGATGTTCTTTGGTGCGTTAGTCTACTCCCCAGCTGCATGCTACACCTCCAGACTTAAGCTCGCCGATGATAGGCCCGTTTCTCTCCACCGCTGCCTTCCAACTCTATCTTTACATCAGCAATCACTCACTCGTACGCGTGCAGACCATCATCACGCAGTTGGTATTCGAACATGCCCTGCGGATGCGCATGACGGCGGAGACGAGCGACTCGAAGCAGGATGATGATGTTCAAGGCAGAGCTCAGTCTTCCGGTAATAGCAGTAACAAGAGCGAGGCAGGGAAGCGTGATGGAAGCAATCTTACCGGGAGGATCAACAACCTGGTGTGTTCTTATTGGCTTCGTGGTGTACATCCGCGCTCACTGTGCAACTTTGCAGGTCGCGACTGACACCGCGAATATAACGGCTGGTCGAGACTTCCTATTCTTAGGTGCGGAGTAATCTGGTATGAAGTATGTGTGCCCTAAAAGGCCTCTGTGCAGTTCTCTACTCTCCGTTGCAATGCGTTGTCGCAATCTACTTCTTATACGCGCTTCTAGGATGGAGGTGTGTGACCTCTTGCCTTATGCTTCTCAAGGTCCTGATGCATCTTCAGCGCGCTTGTAGGATTGGCTCTTATGGTGGCAAGCCTCCCGCTCCCCGGCTGGATCGCCAGTAAGATGCAGGACATACAACGAACCGCCATGAAGAAGACCGATGCACGTGTGCAGACGGCGACCGAGAGTAAGCGTCGACACCCCATCGTACGCAAGCATGCACTGAACTGGGTTAATGGACAGTGTTGGGGGTCCTACGCATGGTGAAGCTCTTTGGATGGGAAGGCAAGATGAGTGCACGTTTAGACAAAAAGCGCGATGAAGAGCTGTGGTGGATTATGCGCAGAAAGCTCGCAGACCTGGCGAACAATACCACAAACGGCGATCTCATACCGATCCTGCAGATGGTGGCCACGTACGCAGTGTTTACTTTGGTTATGAAGAGGGAGCTCACGTGTAAGGTTCCACCGTTCTTGAGTTTCAGGGCGTTGCTGATTAAGCTGTATAGCTTCACTGGTGTTCTCGACGGCGACGGTCTTCGATCTCCTTCGTCAGCGTGAGTGGTTTGAACTCTGCGCGCGAATGATGTTATCTGCTAACACGTTACAGAGCTCCTTATGGCCATGCATATGCTTCAACCTGTGATAACCGCCAAGGTCTCTCTCGAGCGCGTCTCCAACTTCCTCAACGGCACCGAGCTCCTGGACCGTTACACTGACGGAGCAGTTAGCTCTGAGACTTTGATGCCGGAAACCGCCCACATTGATCCTTCAGTCCTCGGCTTTCGCGATGCCTCCTTCACCTGGTCCAGCGATGCCTCTCAATCGTCCTCGCGCCGCAACTTCGTCCTTCGCATCCCCGACGAGCTCATCTTCAAGCGCGGGGCCATCAATCTCATCATAGGTGCTACGGGCTGCGGCAAGACCAGCCTTCTCATGGCACTGCTCGGCGAGATGCGCTTCGTGCCGAAGACGCCCGAATCGTGGTGCAAACTGCCAAGAGCTGGAGGGGTCGCGTACGCGGCGCAAGAGAGCTGGGTGTTGAACCAGACTATCAAGGATAACATCCTATTCGGTGCTGCTTACGACGAGGAGCGTTACGATAAAGGTGACGACGACGTTCATCCGCGCACGGGTAGGAAACTGATACCATGCAGTGCTATACCAGTGCGCCTTGAAGCGCGACCTTGCGCTCTTCCAGGCTGGCGACGAGACTGAAGTTGGCGAGCGCGGTTTGACACTCAGTGGCGGCCAGAAAGCCCGCATCACGCTTGCGCGCGCGATCTATTCCTCTGCGGATGTGCTGTTACTAGATGATGTACTTGCGGCGCTGGACGTGCACACCGCGAAATGGATCGTCGACAAGTGCTTCAGTGGCGATCTTGTGCGCGGATGCGGACGGACGATCTTACTGGTGACGCACAACGTCGCGCTCACTGGCCCTGTAGCCGAACTGGTCGTCTCATTCGGCTCGGATGGAACGCTTGTCAGTCGAGGTACGGTGGACGAGGTGTTGGCCAAGGACGGCATGCTTAAGCATGAGATTGAGGAGCAGGCGATGGTCATTGAGAAGACTGAAAAGGAGCTCGTTAGTGGCGAGGAGCCGGATGAGGAGATTAAGCAGGCGGATGGAAAGCTCATCGTTGAGGAGGACATTCAGCAAGGACGCGTCTCTTGGTCCTCGCGTGAGTCACAAAATGTCTGGCTCAATCGTATTCTGACTGTAGCTCGATAGTCCGTCTATTCATATCGGCGCTCGGTGGTAAACATTCAGTCATATTCTGGGCAGGCTTCGGAGTCTTGTTGGCTATCGACAATACTCTGGGTAACTTCCAGGCGAGCCTCACAGTTTCATTGACATACATGACCTGATACCAACCTTTATAGGTGTACTGGCTGGGAGTATGGGCTGAAGCATATGCCAAGGCCGCACGTTATCAAGACGTAAATGCCACTTTGTACGTGTATTCAATCCTCCGCATATTGCATCCTAAACTGAAACTATCCTGTCTCCAGCTACTTGGGAATCGCCGTCTGCATTGGGCTGGGTTGTGCCTCGGGGTACATCGGCGAGAGCATAGTATATCTAAGCGGCTCCGTTCGTGCTGCCCGCGAGATCCACAAACAGCTGATCAACTCGATTCTGGGCACGACCTTGAGGTGCAACCTTTGTTGTATACTGATGATGATCGTATGCTAAAATCTCTCTAGAGTACTAGACAAGACACCTGTAAGTCGCATATTGACGCGCTGCACGGCCGATACGCACAACGTGGACGAACCTGTCGCGGAGCTTTTCAGGCAGGCAGTCGAAGCGGTGGTTAGGATCTCCTTCAAGCTTGCTGCCATCGTTATCATAACTCCTGCCTTCCTTCTCCCGAGTCTCGTCGTATTCTTGATCGGTCGGTACTGTGGTCAGATCTACACAGCAGCGCAGTTGGCTGTAAACCGCGTAACATCTGTCAAGAGGGCGCCAGTGCTTGGGAACTTCGGTGTCGCCATCGCTGGCCTGAGTATGTCTACCTCAGCATAACCGTTTGGCGTCTACTGAAGGCAACTAGCTTCCATTAGGGCCTACAACGCTGAGGATGCCTTCCGTCGGGAGGCGTACAAGGTATCTGACGAGTACATGAGAGCTGCACGTGAGTCTTGTTCCTTTGTATCCTGAACGTTTGAACAGTGACTGAATGTATGTCCTCAGGTTTATCTTCTAACACCAATCGCTGGATAGGTATGAGGATCGATGCCCTGGGCGGTCTATTCTCTGCTGCCCTCGCAACGTACCTCATCTACGGCCCTGGCCGCTCTGCGCTTCCTTCCGATATCGGCTTCACCTTGAACATGGGCGGTATGTCCAGTATGCAACTTTAACCCCCGGCCGTGTTGATGCTTGTACTGCAGTGGAATTCTCGGGAAGTATCCTGTGGTGCGTTCAAGTCATAAATATGTTCGAGATCTCAGCGAACAGGTGCGTTGATGAGCAGCGATAGTCAGTCTCCTTTGCTGACGCATATACCATAGCCTAGAGCGCATATACGCGTATCTTTCTCTCGAGCAGGAACCACAACCTAGCCAAGAAAGTGTTCCGCCAGCATCGTGGCCGACGAGCGGCGAGCTGCGCGTTAAGAACTTGTCCGCACGCTACTCGCCCGAGGGACCGCGCGTCCTGCATGATCTCTCCTTCACGGTCAGGTCTGGCGAGCGCGTCGGCATCGTAGGCCGCACAGGCAGCGGAAAAAGCTCGCTCACGCTCTCGCTTCTGCGATGCATCCTCACCGAGGGCTCGGTCATTCTTGACGGCATCGACACGAGCAACCTCAATCTCGACGTTTTGCGCTCGAACATCACCATCATCCCGCAGGTACCGGAGCTGCTCAGCGGCACTCTGCGCGAGAACCTCGATCCTTTCAGCGAGCATGACGATGCAACGCTGAACGATGCCCTGCGCTCGGCGGGTCTCTACGCACTTCAAAAGGATGTCGAGGAGACTGACGCTGCGCGCATCACGCTGGAGACGCAGATCGCAAGCGGTGGCGGCAACCTGAGTGTCGGCCAGAGACAAGTCTTGGCTCTTTCCCGTGCCCTTATACGTGGAAGCAAGCTGCTCATCCTTGACGAGGCAACGAGCAGTATCGACTACGCGACCGACGCGATCATCCAAGCGTCTCTCCGGACTGAAATCGGCGACGTCACACTGCTTACGGTCGCACACCGCCTACAAACTATCATGGATGCAGACAGGATTGTGCGCAGCTTACAATACCTGTGCTCTTCCATGCCATGCTGACGCGACTGCTATAGATGGTGCTGGACGCCGGACGGATCGTCGAGTTTGACGCACCCAGCGTGCTTCTCGCCAAAGATGTCGGGTATTTCAAGTCGCTAGTGGAAGAGAGTCCGGAAAAGGACACGCTACATGCGATGGTTGAGGGTAAGATGTCTTCTGCGTGATGAATTTGGCATGGCGAGCGGGGTCAGTTGTATCTCGTATAGATTCAACGAAGATAGCTGAGGTACTTTTGACCTGCTACGTTGTCTGCGCGCCACGCTTGAACCTGCTCAGACCTACACTCAACTTCCGATGCGCATACCAGGAGCACGGGCCAACTTTTGATTTCAATCTGCGAGATGCCTCACACGACTTGAACAGGGGAGGTAAAACCTTGTCCGGATCCTCTCCAATACACCACTACAAAAGGTACATCGCACAACTGCAGTCCAGAAGGAACCGTGCCAAATATGATAGCGCGCACAAAAGTCCACGTGTCAAAAGCATAAAGTCCTACGCCTTCGCAGCTGCCTTCGCCTACTTCCTCTGCGCCTTGGCGATAGCGGCAGCCTGAGCCGCGGCCGAACCGATGCCCTTGTTCTTCTTGCCTGCCTCGCCGTTAGCAGCTGTGGTGGCGGCATCACCCGCGGAGCCAGTCGCTGCGCCGGCCGTAGAGCCAGTAGCCCCAGTAGCTGTGCCGGCCGTAGAGCCTGTGGCACCCGTAGCTGCACCGGCTGTAGAGCCTGTAGCACCCGTAGCTGTGCCGTCCGTAGCGCCTGTAGCGCCAGTAGAGGCACCAGCTGCAGTGCCAGTAGCGTTGCCCGCCGCAGCGCCGGATGCAGCAGAGCTGACGACGCTGTGAAAGCGATAAGCACCTTGTAGAGCTGTATGAGACAAATATACGTACACGCAGTTGCCGAAGCCACCAGTGCTGGTCAATGAGACGAGGCAGGACGCTCCGTCCGCGCCGCCAGTGCAAGTCGTACCGGCGGGCATCTGGAGCGTGAGCGTGTCTGAGCCGTCGGTCTTGGGCCTCTATAGATAGAGATAGTTGCATCAATACGATGTTCGAGGTATGGCAAGGCTAAAGGAGTAACGCACGCCATCGCCATTGGTCGTAACGGTGGCGGTGCCCGCGAATGACTGGCCAGTGCCAGTCGTATCGACAAGAGCCGTCTTGACCGCCCTCGAGCCGTCCCTGCCCGGATTGAAGTTCGTAGCGGTGACAGTGAACGATCCGTCGGCAGCGAGCGGAGCGGCGGTGCTGGACGCCATAGTCGTCGCAACGTCGGTCTTGCCACACGGCGCGTTGGTCTTGGGACGCTGGACGTCCGAACGGGCGGGTGTGCCGGCCACACCGAGAACCGGAGCGAAAGCTGCGTGGGCGGACACGGAGGAGGTCGCGGCAAGGAGAATGAGAGCAAAGGTGATGAACTTGGCGAACATCGTTGACTTTAGTCTGGCGGGGAGATTTGCGGTAGAGGAAAGACCAGCTATCGAGTGGAAGAAGTGAAAAGGCTAGAGTGCGTGTAGATGGCGAGAGAGCGAGGAAAGGGACCAGTCCCAAGGAGTGAACAAGCAAGCAAAAGAGCGCGGCTGGGGAAAGGCGCACTCTGCGGTGAGCACAGGCCTTTATACTTCTCGTATGAGCGCGAGGCATTATAGTCTTAGAATATTTGACCGCTTGAGGAGAACCAGAGGAAGAAAGCAAGGCAGAAGCCACATTGCAAGCGGACAAGGCGCGTTACCGTGCGTTGTCAAGCATCTCCGCTCTTCGTCGTCAAGATGATCGCCCAAGCAGTGCAAAAACGTTCACAGAAGGAGCAGGAGATGCTCAGATGCTCTCGCGGCTGGCTAGACGATTGCAGAGGAATAGAACGAGAAGCGTCAGGCGGCTCCTTCATGGAAGGAGTCAGGCGATGCCAAGATGGCCGAACACTAGTGTAGGGCAACAACTACAGCACCCGTCTGAACAACTATAGCACCCGTCGAACGACTATAGCACCCGCCAAACAACGATAGCACCCGTCAAAGGCGATGCATAACATTGCAAATAGATGGAAGCGCTGTGAAGGGCGCGAGCGCGAAAGACATGAACCGTGTGACCAATTGAGCGACTGGCGCAGTTACAGTATTGTGCTGTCTCTGTCTTCAAGCTCCTCGCATATAAGTATCACACTAGCGCGCGACAAAAGTCGATAAGCACAGTTTGCGGCCAACAAGGGCTCGGAAACCGATGACCAGGGGTTCACATGACAAATGAATATTTGAGAAAGAGTACTGTGAAACAGACGCAAACTCAGCCCCTAGTACCAGAGGGAGAACGAGTCGCGACTTTGAGAAAAGAGCTTCGGACCGACCGACGAGACGGAGACACAGGACCCTTGAACGACGAACACGAACGGCTGAAGAAACGACCGCGACTGGACTATAACTAAGCATGCGAGTTTGAGTGAGCAGGATTGGTGCAACGTGTACATGGTATAGGGCACGACGATGGCGTCGCGGGTGGTGCATCAAGTTTCCTGCTGGATACGTGGTGTGGTGCGGATCTTGGTCACGCCCGACTGGCACTCGTCTTGATCTATCTGGTCCTGTTACCTGCCGCAAGTGCTATGAGTTACTGGGTTACCGAGGACCATTTATAGACGTACATCGACTCGTAGGTTTGATGAGCTTGGCTTCCACTGAAGCCTGTCAGCGAGCGATAGAAGCGTGTTGCTACAAGAGGTCTTGCACGATATCAGCGTAGTGCAAGCAAGCGAATTGAGAGTGCGCACAGCAGTATGGCTGGAGCAGAAGAAGATATGTTGAGCGGTATTCACAAGACTATTCCATGGTTACTCGGACGTACCGTACGGTGGGTCGAAGAACTACCGTATGCGTGAGCGCTATGATAAGTTGCGGGCCATGCAAAGAACGTACCGAGGACATAACCTCTTCGAAGAGTCAGCACCTGGCGTCATCGAGACATGAGCATGAAGGCATACCATCAAAATCAAGGAACAAGAGTATCTTCCGCATGGTGAGCGACTTCAAGCGTCTCGGTAGACAGTTTGCCACCAACCGTCATGGGCAGCTCAACCGCCACGGCCGTCGAGAGGTAGAGAAGGCTCTGCGCGTCAATGTTAGCGACCTCGATGTTCTCGTGAGAGAGATTCGCATATATGTCGCGTACTCGCCTGGTTCCACAGCAAATGCCATATGCTTGATCCTCCCGCTTGGCTCCAGCGCTTGAGTCCGAAGAGCAGCCCAAGCAAGAGACCCGCGTTCAAGATGAGCGTAGCAAGGACGTTTGATCGATTGGCTTTGATTCCTGATGAGTCGCAGACAAGTCCCAAGGGATCGTGCGCCGGGTAAGCTTGGATCTGATCATGGGCGAAGAGCGTAAGACTTTAGCAAATAGGCTTAGACGACAAAACGAAACATGTGTATCATACCAAAACAACGGCTAAGGTACCCGATGATGAGCTGTGATAGAACGCAGCATGGTGGCAACGGGGCAGGACTCACAACGAACAGACATCGCTATGATGGCGACGTATGCGACAGCGAAACTGGTTATAAGCTTTCGATCCCATTTCCAAACGACTCCGCTTCCTATCGGTTCAGTTACGTGGTGGTGCGGTTGATAACAAGATACTCACACTCGTACGAGCAGCAGGAGTTCAGCACAATTCAATGCAAACAGTGAAGTGGCCTGTGAAACGGTTATGAAGATAGCTGGGAAAGTTGAAGGTCACTCGCGTTGATGGTCTTAATCACCGCCTAACGGACACCTCGTAAGCCATTGTACGTCTGACAAGAAGGCCCGCGCCTTGCGTGCTTACCGCGCAGTTCAGTGAGCTATGAGCAGTCATGTTGATGGCTAGGGTCAAGCAAGTGCTGAGGCAGGAGTATCGGGAAGCGATATAGACCTCGTGAATGATTAGACCTTTTTGCCGACTTTCAGACCAAATGAGCTCACCCACTTCACGCCCCTTGCTAAGAAAGAGCGCTGCGAGTCGTCCCTCATAACAAGCTTCACGTCAAACGGAACGGACATGGCGAAATCGTAACTGTCATTGCATAGTAGGGACCATGAGTAAGCAACAGCGGGCCACAGGAAAGCGTTGATTGCGCACATGTATAGTTCACAGAATGTGAGCGACAATCTCGCAAGAGCGCCTAGGGGTCTATGGTCAGCTCTTACTACAGTCGTATAGACGGAATAGGTGATGATCCACCGGCTTGTGATGTCATGCCGACCTGCTTTCCACTCAATCCAGGCGGGGATAGAAGACAGCGTGCGGAGAACTGGCCAACTTCTGCCCCGGGTTAAATACGATTCCTGGTTCTATAGATGGCAGTGCGATGCGGAAGTGTCTGCATCAACGATGCCAAACGTATGTGATATCCTCGCTACGCTTAGCCCTACTGGCGTCGACGTGATGCCTGACCGGTGCTCATTGAGTCACAAAGACTCCCGCGGGAAAGATGGGCGGCATGAAGCTGCGCTACATGAGTACCCCTGCAAACCCGCACAGATGTTAGAAATGATGGACCCCGGATTGTGAACCTCGGATTGTCTCGAACCTCGCTCGGACCAACTCGGACCGGCCTTCCAGCCTCGGATTGGTCTCGCACCTAATGGACTGCATGGAGTAGGAAGCGGCGCAGAAAACATAGGCGCCAGCAGGGAGATAAATTTCGACGTGCACAATCCGAGGTTCGGCATCTCGAACCTCGTACCCCGAGCACCGGATCGTCTCGAACCCCCAACTTACTAAGCCTCGGATCGTCTCGCGCATTGGCCCCGGATCTGTCTCTAACGTTTGTGTGGGTTTGCAGGGGTACTGCTACATGGGTGAGCGGTCTATGCCTTTGCGGTGACCTTAGCGGGTGCGGCGAGTACAGTGGTATGACATAGGACTAGACACAGGTGGCAGATGCACCCTCGATCTGGCGGGTGGATGAGCCACCCTCGGCAAGCAGTACTCGAGCTACCACTTCACCACCATTCCCGTCAACATGCGCGACGCTCACATGAGAAGAAGTCGCTCCTTCATGGCCTACTGGATGCGCAGCAACATGGTTCCATGCTACTGCTTCGGGAGACTAGTTCCATGCGACGATGCTGCTGTCAATCGTCTCAGACAGCATTTTTCGCTGACATCAGGAGCTGTGCAGCCTTTGCAGGCTATATATGTGGCGCCTCACCCATGTTCCGAACTTGACTTGATATGTATGGCGATACGTATCACACTTACCGTTTGGGGGAGCATCCTAGGACATCGCTTCTATTGTTCCGCCAGGCGGCTGCATCGAGCAACCAAAACCATGAACGTGTCAAGTGAGTCTAAAGCCGGGGAGAAGTTCTCCGAAAGCTAGTCGGGGCTGATGTGTGCGAGGAGTCAAAGGGAATAGCAGTGTCAGTTTAGGACAATGTGCCAGTTCAACATTCAACAGCCTTGGCGGTTGTAGTCGAAGACTCGAAGTCGAGACATACGGAGCGCCCGGCGCCGGTCCGAACGGCAAGTTGCGCAGTGCTCTCACGACGGAGCTTGCAGCACGCTACCCAATTCTTTCCCTCCGTCTTCCGAACGTTTAAAGAATATGCGTTTACACCCACTAGCAAGTTTTGTGTGTGCATGCGGAGACTAGGTGTACACGCAAGTGCAACGAAGGATACGGCCGAGTCATGGTGGGAGCGTTGGAGAGCCGGCCACGCACGCACTGTTGCAATGAGACTCGCGTAAGTTCACCTTCTTGGTTCTGTGAATACGAGCTGGTACTGAGCCCGCTACGTAGGTCGAGATGAGCTGATTGCGTTTGCGCATCGCTGAGTCCTTGACAAGAAGGTTCGCGACGGCGAGCTTGCGCTCGAGGACATGACCGGCGTGTCTTTCAACATCTCCCGCGGCGGTGTCTTCGACTCGTTGTTTAGGATGCCGATGATCAACGTGCCTCAGGCGGCGGTGTTGGGGATGCCTGCTGTCAAGGATAAGGCAGTCGTTCTTGATGGGAAGGTCGTGGTCAGGCCGGTTTTGGTTGTTGCGCTTACTTATGATCATCGCTTGTTGGATGGACGGGAGGCTGTTACTTTCCTTGGTACGTCGTTCTCAAGAGATTGCATGATTCACGTGGGTGCTAAAGAGACTTCCAGTTTGTGTCAAGGAGTACATTGAGAACCCGCGCAAGATGCTGCTCGCCTAAATCTCCCAAGTTCACACTCAATTCACACTTGTCTACTTAATATATCGGTCCGAACCTTGGTTTCGACTGTTTATGCTTTCTACTCCGTAACTTACCTGCACTCAACTCGGTCATCGCTAGTATAGCTCGTGCGCTTCCTCTCACAACTGGTGACATTGCCTGCGCGACATGCATAAATCAGACCATGAGTCAAGATGGTTTGTGTCACTAATACGAGCCTTCAATCAAACTGTGAGTCAGAACCCCACCCGACACACGACGCTAAATATGCCTTCATCGCCACTGCCTTCCTTATACCGAGTGATCGGACATCGGCTCTAACTTTATGGCTACGATATTCCCGGTCTCTCGTCTCCTCGATTGAGAGCCGCAGAGGCATGCGGCTTTCTGAGGATATTCGCAACCCTCGCGTCCGACGGCGAAGGCGGGACCCTGACGTACCCGAGATGGAGATTTTAGCAAGGTACAGGCCCGACCGACTATGAACGTACACTGTCGATTCGTAGGTTTGCTGGCCACCCGCGAAGCTGCTCAATGAGCGGTAGAACCGCGTCGCGGCGATGGGTCTAGGAGAATGTTGAGCACCTAATAAACCTGTCGAATTGTGGCACGAACAGAATCAGGGCTGCACGCGTGCATGATGTGAGCGATTTGTCGATCGGTGCAAGTCATGAATACACCAACCTGGTGGTACGGAGAGCATCTGCTACAGGCGTTAGGGTGATCATCGACGAATGCGACCAAGAACCTACGATTGAAATGATATCTGAATTCCATTCAGTGCCTCATGAAAGAAACGTGCCAAGGATGAAGTGCCTACCATTGAGGTCAAGTAAAAGGAGAACCTTCCACAAGGCTAAGTGGAGGAAGTTTGGACGTATAGGGACACTCACCGAAAAAGGGATCTCTACAAGGATACATAGGCCGAGGTATATAAGACCCTTTGTACGAAGTGAGTGTCTGTTTCGGCAACTGCGTTGAATGAGCTTACTTGATTCCATAGAAGGTGCCACAAGCCTAATGATCTGGCGTCTCCCCAGCGCCTAAGTCCAATAAATAGCATACAAAGAAGGCCCAAATCCGTCGCGAGCGTCGTGAATGCATATGGTAGATTGGCATCAAAACCCGATGGCTGACACACATGCCTGGTCGTTATACTGACGGATTCGTGTAACTAGGAAGTAGAGTTCAGTATGTGACACCATGAACCAAAACGGCGGGTAGACCATACAAGTACGGTAGCTCAATGTTCCGATCAGTACGGTAAGTTTCTCCAGTGACATTCGGGCGCAGGTTGAACACACCGTGAATGCACAATGCAATGTTGATCGTCTGCATGAGAACGAACACCACGGTGACCCGTTTGTCCCATCGCCAAACGACGCCACTATAGAGCTCAATTGGCACCGCAAACTGATAGTATGAGCGCGAGCCGTACGTACACCCTGACAAATAAGAGTGTTGTGGCCGATATCACAGCCAATTCTGACATGATCTAAAAGAGGATGAAGATATTTCATGGACGACCATCTGCGTTCCGGTCGGCTTACGTTGACTATTTTACCATTCGCCTGACAGTCCCGGTAAGCCCACTTCAGTATGGCATACTCATATCATCGGATGCTTACCGTGCATGCCACGTTCCCCGAGGTTATATTTGGCACGACAGAACCTATGATGGCTACCAGCCCAAAGATCCTACACGCGGTGTACAGCTTCTCCGTGTCGATCACAATATCACGCCGAAGTTCTGAGCTCAAGGACATACCGCTTTAACACATTTGGCCAACAGAGAACGCCGTGGCGACCCCTTCTTAGTGATGAGCCACCAATCGAACGTGATTGATGTCGCAACCTCGTAGCTAGTGATGCCAAAGGCGAGATGCGATTTCGACTGAGCGCAAATCTTCGGATAGAGGCGAGGTTCGGCTCACAGATACAGCCCCAAGAACGCGAATCTTAGTCTTTGTGAGGCCGCTGTGAGTTCCGTTAGTACGGGCTAGAGCTTAGTACAGCGATGTGAGGAATACATACTATCTTGGAGCCCTAACGTGTGGGAGCTTGTCCAATCCACCATGGGGAGATAGTATGAGTGCCCTACAGGGCAGATTGAGATGAGGACTAGCTTCTTATATCAGACCTTGGACTTTGCTGTGCGGCGCGGAGTAGGATGATAGATGCAGGGGCCCCATGTCCGTATCACAAGAACGTCCACCGCGATATACAGTCGTCCGTAAGAGGAAGATATTTCTCAACGGACGAGAGAAAGCTAAGCCATGTATGGGAGTAGAAGTTGATATGGAGTATTCATTGCGTCTCGTGTGTACATGGCTGAGTTCCACTCGGAGTCCCCCCTCCGCGAATTAGAGGAGCTCGTCACTTACGCAACTAGATAATTCATGGAAGCAACTAAGCAATACCAAATGCATATCACCACCGCGGATATTGGATGAGCTATTCATGCACGGTCTAGTGTGTACCATCGTCAATGAAGGCAGCGAAGGGAGTCACTGAGCTGCACGAGGCCGGAGTATTACTAGACTAGCCTTCAAATCGAACCGGAAGGTGATTCACAGTGGTGCGGTTGCCTGGGGAATGGGCGGGTAACAAAGTTGAACATTGGAGCTGGAGGCGCCTGCCAGTAGGGCAATGTGATGATCATGGTTCGAGCTCAAGTCGCGAGCCGCGTGTTGTGTTGACCGTGTCGAGACTTACGGAGCGCCGGTCCGAGCAGCGAGTTGTGTAGCGCCAGCGCGACCTAATTCTTTCCCTTCATCTTCCATACGTTCAAAGAGATGCGAAGTGACTATACCCACAACGAGGTTCTGTGTGTGCATGCGGAGAATAGGTGTACACCCACGTGCAACGAAGGATACAGTCGAGTAGTGATGGGAGCGTCCGAGAGCCGGCCACGCATGCCTACTCACGGCTGCGATGAGACTTGCGTACGTCCACTGGTGCAACATGTAGTCTATAGATACGAGCTGGTACTGAAGTCACTACGCAGGTCAAGATGAGCCGCATGCGCTTGCGCTTCGCCTGACAGCGTAGTCTTCCAGAATCCGAGATGGGCCTCGCTAAGCCTTCGTTCGACAATCTGATTATACAGGTCGATGAAATCGTATACCGCGACTACGTCGACCTCTCGAACGCAGTAGTAACGCCCAAACAATCATCATCCTCAACGTCGAGTCCATATCCTTTCGACTTAGAGAGAGCTCTGATCTCCGTTGGCAAGAAGGCTCACGACGGCAAGCTCACGCTTAAAAACATGGCCGGCGGGTTGTTCACCATCTCCAACGGCGGCTCTTTCAGCTCGCTGCTAGGGACATTGATCATCGGTATGTTTCAGGTGACGGTGCTGGGATGCATGCAGTCAAGGATACTCAGGCCGCCGAGGTTCAGCGGGAGACCGAGATCGGCCATAGTTGTTGCATGGACGAGAGGCTATTGCTTTCCTCGGTACGCTCTTCTCGTTGACCTATATGAGCCTGTGCTAACGACCAATTCAGTGCGCATGGAGAGAATGCACAGAGGACTTGCGCAAGATGCTGCTCGCGTAGTCTTGCTTGGCGATGTTTGATCTATGTTCATAGAATTCCATGTCACTTCTTGGACCTATAGCCCATAGTATGATCATGATCTTTTTATGACATAGGCGTCGCGCTGAAGACGCCGACTACCATTTAATAGACTTTACTCGGGCGCGAAATGACCTCGCTCTACTTCTAAGCTCAGGCTGTCCGCCTCTGCCACTTCACCCTTCACCCAACAAGCACATCGGAACTCACTAGCATACAACGCCGAACAGGCTTCTATCACTACTATCTTCCTCACAACGAGTGTGACATCGACTCTAACTCTGTGTCCAGGACATCCCCGTCTTCTTCGTATCCTCGACCAATACCCGCCGAGAGATGCGGCTTTCTGAGGATATTCGTGGCCCTCGGCTTCGATGACGAAGGCGGGACCCTGGCGAACACGATATGAGCGCTTGGGTATGATACAAGCTCGATGCACGTGTATGAACGCACACTATCGATTCATAGATCTGCCGACTGTCCGTAAAGCTTGTCAACGAACGGTAGAACCGCGTCGCGGCGATGGGCCTACAAGAGCGATGAGCGTTTAATGAGCTTGTTGATCTAGGGCACGAACAGAATCACGGCTGCCGCATGCATGTTATGAGCGATTTGTCGACCGGTGTATGTTATGAATGCACGAACCTGGTGGTACGGAGAACATCTGCTCCAGGCGTGAGCTTGATCATTGACGCAAGCGGCCAGGCTAGGAACTTACGATGGACATAAAGTCTGAATTCGATTCAGTATATGAACGAACGTGTCATGAATATATGCCTACCATCGAAGTCAAGCAATAGGAAGACCTTCCGTACAGCTAAGTTGGGGAAGCTCGGGCGTACAGCGACAAGGCTCACCGCATAAGGAATTTCTATCAGAATACATAATCCGAGATACATGAGACCCTATGTACGCAGTAAGTGTTCGTTTTGGCAGCTGAATTAAATCTTGAATGAGCTCACATGATTCCATAGAAGGTGCCATAAGCCCAATGCTCTAGCGTGTCCCCAGCGCCAGAGCCCGATCAATAGCATACAGAGAAGGCCAAGATCCGTGGCGAGCGTTGTGAATGCATACGGTAGGTTGGCATGAAAACCCGACGGCCGACACACTCGCTTGGTAGTTGAACTGACGGCGTCTAAAGATTGGAACTAGGTAGACTTCAATATGCAATACCACGAGTTGAAGCAGTGGGCGTGCCGCACATGCACAATAGCTGTGCGTCCCGGTTTATTCAGTAAGAGGTTTTAGCAACATCTAGACAAAGGCGGGACGCACCGCGAATGCCCAATGCAATATTGATTGTCTGCATGAGGGCGAACATCGCGGTGACCCGTTTATCCCATCGCCAAACGGCACCACTATGGATTCCAATCGGCACTGCCGCTCACTGATCATATGAGATCGAGCAGTACGTACACTCTGACGAATAAAAGTGTTGTGGTCGATACCAAAGCCAAATCTGACGTGGTCTGGTAGGATATCATATTTCAGCACTGATGACGATATGCATACCTGTTGACCTACGCTGAGTATCTTTCCGTTCGCCTGCCAGCCCTGGTGAGCCTCCTTGAGGTAGCATGATCATAGTGCCAAATGCTTACCGAGCATTGCAGCTCCCTGGAAGTGACATCTGGTAGGACATAACCTACGGTCGCAGCCAGTCCGAAAATCTTACAAGCCATGTATAACTTGGACAACTTGATCACAATATCTCGCTGAAGTTCGAAACTCGACGACGTACCCATTTGACGCATTTGGCCCACGGAGAGCGCCGTGGCGATCTCTTCTTAGTGATAAGCCACCAGTCAAATGTGATTGAGGTCACGAGTTCGTAGCTAGTGGTGTCCCAAGGCAAGATATGATCTTGACTGGGCGCGAATTTGCGGAGAGTACTCACAGATACAGCCCAAAGAGGGTAAAATTCAGCCTTTGGAGGGCAGCTATTGGTTTCGTTAGTACGCGCTAAAGCCTAACACACCGATATAAAGGACGCGCACTAGCTTGGAGCTGCATTTCATGGGAGCTTGTCCAGTCCACCATCTCGAGATGTGGCCTTACGGGGGTACGTCAACGAGGACCGTCTTATAGATGCCAAACCTTGCTGTGTAGCGCGGAGCAGGATGATACATGTGGCGCCCTCATATCCACTTTAGAAGAACATAGGCATCAGCCATCCGCAAGTGAGAGATGCTTCTCAGTAGACAGCACCACACAGTGTGTAAAGATCTGCGGGTCAGGCGGATTTCCTCCGAGTCGCATGGAATGACTTCAGCAGTGGCGCGGATGTGGGAAGAGATGTAAACTCTGTGCGGCGCGAAGCATCGGTGAAGACGATTATCGCGAGCGGTAACGCCCCACTGTCGCGAGCACTCCTCCAAATGCTAAATACCAGATATCTTTCGCACAAGACAGTACAACACTAGCAGATTCCCGTTACGACGGAGCTATCTTGCGAGGCTTGTCACGGAACATCGGGATCTTGTGAAGTCTGCAATGAGGTTGCATTCTATAATAAACTAGCCGTCGTTCAGAAGGTTCTTCACAGTGGGGCAATTCCCTGCGGGATGGGCGTGTAACAAAGTCGAACATCAGCGAGAGGCGCCTGCAGTGATCATCGTGGTTTGAGCTCAAGCCGCGGCAGCGCGATTTAGCCGTTCGGCTTTACCCGGCCGAGAACTCACCATCCAAGTCCCAACATCAATATCTCTTCCGTGCTCCCGACTCTGACTACAGTACGACTTGCACGTTGCCTCGCATACGCGGATGTGCAGAATTTGTATGTTCGTTATATACGACGGAGCATGCGGCCGAGTCATCATGGGACGCGTCGGAGAGGCGGTCGCGCACGTCCGCTCCGTCGCGCGCGCTCATGTACAACTGGAAGTCCTCGCCGTGAAATCCAGACACTTCGCATCCACCACCACCGTCTCCCTTACTAGACCTTCGCCCTCCACCCCAACATGCTCTCGAAGCATGTCGCTGGATTTGCACGTGGAACCGAGCAGGGCGCGCATGCGCTCGTGTTGACTCGCGGCTGGTCTGGTATCCGTATAGTCATGGCGCGCTGACCCAGTGGCTGAAAAAGAGTTTGTAGGCATATGAGTGCACAGTCGCGGCGCGCAGTGTTTCATACCACCAGGCTTATCCAGGGTACGTTGACTTTATATATCTTTGATTGCAAGCCTCGTTCTCGCACGGAAGCCGTCAAGGAATGTTGGATTGTGACCGGAAGCGTATATGTTATACGCCGTAAGGACTCGCTGGGTGAACTTCCCGAATAGGAGTGTCATACTCTCCAGTTAGGACAAACTCGTCGTCGACCCCTGGATTGCAACTGCCCTGCGGGCCAGGCGTTCCATGTTATTAGACTTAAGCCGAGTACACTGGTCTCATTAACCCGTGCATCAAAGTGTTGCTACATAGAAATGCCAACCAATGTTTAAACGCACTCACACCGTAGTTGGCGGACACGGATGTTGTGACGTCGAACAGCATGCTAACTAGACTGCTACAGCCGATACCGTAAAGGTTCCCGACATGGCCGAGTCCATCAGGGAGGGTACCCTCAAGACTTGGACAAAGCAGGTCGGCGACACGGTTGAGGCGGACGAGGAGGTCGCCACCATTGAGACAGACAAGGTAAGCGCCCGCCTTACTTGGTCGGGCGCATGGTACCAAACTTCTTGACAGATCGATGTCTCAGTGAACGCGCCGAAAGCGGGCAAGATCGTCGTGCTTCTTGCTGGCGAGGAAGACACTGTTCGCGTCGGCCAGGATCTCTTCCGTATCGAGTATGGCGTGTTCGAGAGTGGTAAGTTCTGTAGTCTACTAACACATGCTTCTCAAATCTGACGATTCTTCTTACATAGAGCCAAAGTCGGAAGAGCCCCAACCGACGAAGGACGAGTCGGAGCCGTCCGACCAACAAGTCGACAAGTCGACACCTCCCCCATTGAAACCGGATACGGCCATCGAGAAGGACACCTCACCACCCGTATCCGAGGGTGGCCCGTCGAAGAAGGACTTGAAGGAGACGAAGAAGCCTGCACCCGAGAAGAAGGAGTCCAAGCTGGCGCCGAAAGCGAAGGAGGAGTCCAAACCGGCTCTCGCACCCGGCAACCGCAGAGAGACTTGCGTACGTTCAATTTCGATATCAGTGTATATGAAACGATACTGAGGTCACTGCGCAGGTCAAGATGAGTCACTTGCGCTTGCGCATCGCCGAGCGCTTGAAGGAGTCTCAGAACACGGCCGCGTTCCTCACTACCTTCAACAAGATCGACATGAGCAGTCTTATGGAGCTACGCAGCAAGTACTAGGACTCGATTCTCAAGGAGCATGAGGTCAATCTTGGGGTTTTGCCTGCTTTCGCCCGCGCATCGGCCCTCGCAATACAGGAGATTCCGGTCGCTAACGCTTCCATCGAGGTTTGTCTTGCGCGCTTCATGTTATCGCGGACGTCGCTAACTCTGGAATAGGGCGAAGAGATCTTGTATCGTGATTATGTCGATCTTTCAGTAGCCGTCGCCACACCCCAGGGTTTGGTCACCCCCATCATACGCAACGCCGAATCTATGTCGTTTGTCGAGTTCGAGAAGGCTTTGAGTGCTGCCGGCAAGAAGGCCCGAGACGGCAAGCTTACTCTCGAAGACCTGAACGGCGGCACCTTCACAATCTCCAATGGCAGTGTCTTCGGTTCGCTCTATGGCACGTCTATGATCAACATGCCCCAGACCGCTGTGCTCGGCATACACTCTGTCAAGGGGAAACCCGTTGTTGTCAACGGGAAGATTGTGATTCGTCCTATCATGACAGTAGCGCTCACGTACGACCACCGGCTGCTTGATGGTCGTGAGGGTACCTACTACTTTCCTCGGTACGTTTGCATCCATGCCTTGCAAAATCCGGAATGATGCTCAAGTGCAATCAGTGCGCGTCAAGGAGTACATCGAGGACCCACGCAAGATGCTACTCGTCTAGAAGTACGTTCATCGCGATGGGAAATGGGGAAGATTATGGTTGTCAACCTTTGTTATGGTGGACAAAGCAATGAGGGTCAGAGCGAGATGGCCGTGAAGCGCTTCAAGCGCACGAGTGAAACATGTTGCCTGCGCTCAACCTGCGCTCGCCCTCCTCGACTCGACCGTAAGAATAACGACGAACGTCTGAGCCGACAATGACTACTGGCCAAAGTTCAATCCATCTGATCGTGACAGCGTCCCGAGTTCAACCTCATCAACGTTCGCGTTGTCTTCGACTCCCCGCCGATGGAACGCCAGATTCAAGTACGGCTTTCTCAGGGTACTCGCAGGCTTTGGTCTCGATGGTGCCGGCGGGATCCTGACGCACTCGATGTAAGCAGGATACTTGCCCAATATCTGTGGGCGAACGCACGATATCGTCTCATACGTCTGCCGACTGTCCGTGAAGCTTGTCAAAGAACGGTAAAACCTCGTTGCGGCGATGGGTCTAGAAGAGCAATAAGAGTCTGATACGTTTGTCTGGTGATGGTACGAACAGAATCAAGGCTATCGCATGAATGATGTGAGCGGTCGTGCCGGCTTGTTAAGTGAGTACACGGACCTGGTGGTAGGGAGAACATCTGCTCTCCGAGTCAGTGTGAGCGTGGCCGTAGACGCATACGACCCTGAGACTTACGATGGAAATGATGCCTGTACACTCGTTAAGTACACCGATAGATAGAGCATGCAAGAAGAGCGCACCATTCAAGTCTAGGAACAGGAAAACCTTGCATATATGCTGAGTTGGGAAAGTCTGGGCATATAGTGGCACTCACCAAGAAAGGGAGATCTACAATTACGAACAACGCGACGTATATAAGGCCCTGTGTACCCAATTAGCGATCGCATCCGAGCACTCGATTAATCGAGCTTACTTGATTCCAGAGAAGATTCCACAAACCAAATGCCCGGGCATCCCCCCAGCGTCTGAGTCCGATGAACAGCATACAAAGAAGGCCGGTATCCGTTACAAGATTCATGAAGACATTCGGGATATTTGAGTTGAAGCCCGATATCGGACACGCCGGCGTAGTTATACTGACGAACTGGTAGAAAGATCGGATCTGGGTAAGGTTTGAGCGACGATATGGAATGGATCAGTATGTGGGTCGCACCTGCACGGTAGCTAGATACATCGATTCTTGTTAGCAGTCATGGAGATGCTCGAGTGTGGAAAGAGCGCACAGTAAATGCTTAATGCAGTGTTGGCCGTGAGCATCAAGAGGAAGACCACGGTGACGCGTTTGTCCCATCGCCAGACGCTACCACTGTGAAACTTAGCCGGGACCCAACAGGCATGATGAATCCAAGCAGTACGTACACTCTGACGAACAATAGGGTGGTTGCTGCTATGATCCCGAATAGTGAGGCAATCTAGATTGATTGTCACCAACAATACTGTGTATAGTGGGCGCCAATAACTGACGTTCACCGTCTTGTTGATCGCCTGTCAACCTCTGTAAGCTCACATCAAGTTTGGCGAACCGAAAAGACTAGATAATCACCGAGCAGGGGAGCTTTTCGGAGGGCGTACTTGATGCGACTATGCCTATGCTCGCAATAAGACCGAGAAGCCTGCACGCTATGTATAGCTTCCACATGTCGTCAGCAACGTCCCGCAGAAGTTCGGAGCACGAGGACATACCCATTTGACACTTTGGGCCAAGAGAGAGCGCCGCTGTGACTCTTTCTTGAAAATAAGCCACCAGTCAAACGTGAGCGAAGTGGTAAACTCGTAGCTGGCGATTTTCAAAGACGAGAGATAATCTAGGGTGAGCACAGGTCTACGGGTGAAAGGGCAGTGCGTCTCACAGATACAGCCCAAACAGCCCAAAAGCTAGCTTTTGAAGGGCGGCTAATATTTCCGTCAGCGCCTGGATGCATGGGTATATTGGGGAGCAGAGTACATACACGCTTGGAGACCCAAAGTTTGAGGGCTTTCCCAGTCTGTCATGTCGAAAGACAAGGGTGTTGTATTGTGGATACAAATTGAGGTGACGATTACAGGCGTCCTATATGAGATACCAGGCTTGGCTGTGCAGCATAAATCATGATGCGAGTCGATTAGTTCCCATGTCCGCACCATACAGACGGTCATCGTGACGCAGAAACATGCATAACCTACAGGTGCTGCCCAGTAGAGACGGGAGATGCTGAGCCGTTGAAGCGGGATCCGGGAAAGGATGCACCTCATCGCGCCCTAAGAGCACGTTTTTGATTGCCGCAATCTCTCGCTCGCCTCATAAGTTGACGGAGTTGCTCAAAACGATGCGGCGTGCCCCACCTGCACGCGCAGACGATCCGCGGGTCACAGCCAAGTAGCTCCGAGTACGTAGCGCGAAGACATCATCCTGTCAAGGCAAAGTGTGCCGTCGATGAGATTGAAGCTCCGTGGATCTGGACCAAACGGTGACAGCGCGAATGCACGAGCACTGACCCACCGTCGATGCCTTATTTGGACATGCTTTATTGAGGTCTGCTATCAAGTACAGCTCATCCTCCGGTCGTTGTTACATGACGGGACGTCTACGGCACTCAGCCTGCATGCAGTCTGTGTTCTGAAGGATCGGAGACTTGTCACATGCGCATTGTCAGAGGATGCGTAGCTCGAGTACAAGTCAGAGCCTCACCGAAGACATGGGGCCCAGTGAGAATGACGCGCAAGCCAGATACGGACCAGTGTCAGAAAGTTCCTTCGACGGCCGCGAAAATGTGCTTGACTTCATATCAAAAAGAGGACGCATAGGTATCCGGGTGTCGAGGACGTACGTGGCGGGATACTGTAAAGCAGGGTCCTCGGGTATAGGGCCATCAGCTTCTCCAAGCCATCCTAGACTACGTATTATCTCAACAAAGTGCCAAGGCTCATGTTAGATGCAACTATGGACGACACGGCATGATGGTGGTACACGGGAAAGAACACGCGGGCGGCGACGGGGCGACGCGACGCGTCGCGTCACGGTTCAACGTAACGCGCACCAGATTCAGGGTCTACGCGGCGTGCGCAGAGCTCAAACAACCACGCTGAAGCAACGACCTCAAGGCTAAGAAGATGGCATCGCTAGAACGAGAAGAGGTGTACGATAAAGCGATTTGTACAGTAAGACGGTAGATGACTTTCGTGCCATCCAGAACCATTGTGGTCGTGGTCGGGGTCGGTGACCGCGCGCCGCTGAATACTTAGAATGCTTCGACTTATGCTCAACCTATATATGTACTGGATGGCGAATGCTTTTGCGTGTACGACTCCCGCTTGTAGCGTTAGAAAGCCTGTTACTGGCCCTAGTCAATGCAAGAATGCCCACACTCAGCCTTCGATGTACGTGTTAGCACAGGCTGATGCCACCTTTCTACTTTTCGCGATATGATACGACCGACCCTTCACACGACTCGAACGTTTTGCTTGTAGGGAAGACCTTCCCTCATCAATACGCCACTACAAAAGTATACATCGCACAACCCAAGTCGAGAAAGAACCGCGCCAAAAAAGACAGCGCGCCACAAAACTCCATCTAGTTCTGCGCGGCGTTCGCCTTTGCAGCTGCCTTCGCCTGCTGCCTCTGCGCCTTGGCGATAGCAGCAGCCTGAGCCGCGGCGGAACCGACACCCTTGTTCTTCTTGCCTGCCTTGCCGGCGGCGGCGGTCGTGGTGGCGGCACCGGCCGCAGAGCCAGTAGCCGTAGCACCAGTAGCAGCGCCAGCCGCAGCGCCACCAGCCGCGCCAGCTGCAGCGCCCGCAGCAGCACCGGTAGCGGCACCAGCCGCAGCGCCGGAGGATGCAGCAGAGCTGACGAGACTGTGAAAGTCATGAGCACTATGACAGAGCTATATTCGAAGTGAATAGGACTTACACGCAGTTACCGAAGCCAGCAGTGGTGGTCAACGAGACGAGGCAAGACGCGCCGTCCGCGCCACCAGTGCAAGTCGTACCGGCGGGCATCTGGAGCGTGATCTTGTCCGAGCCAACAGTCGTCGGTTTCTAAAGACATGTGCGTCAATACGATGTTCAAGATTTGGCAAGTGAAGGAATAGTAACGCACGGCATTGCCATTGGTAGTAATAGCGACGGTGCCCGCGAACGTCTTGCCGGTGGCAGTCGTATCAACAAGAGCAGTCTTAACCGCCCTCGAGCCGTCCGCGCCCGCGTTGAAGTCCGTCGCAGTAACAGTGAACGATCCGTCAGCAGCGAGCGGGACGGCAGTGCTAGCCGTCAAAGCCGTCGCAACGTTGGCTTTGCCACACTGTGCGTTGGCGCTGGGGCGCTGAACGTCCGAGCGGGCGGGTGTTCCGGCTACACCGAGTGCGGGTGCGAAAGCTGCGTGTGCGGACACGGAAGAGGCCGCGGCGAGGAGAAGAAGGGAAGAGGTGATAAACTTGGCGAACATCGTTGACTAGAGTTTGTTTAGGTGAAGAGAGGTTTGTGGGTGAAGGAAAGACCAGCTAGTGAGTAGAAAGGAATGTGAAAAGGGCGGGCGTGCGTGTAGATGGCGAGAGAGAGCGAAAGGGACCAGTCCCAAGAGAGTGAACAAGCAAGCAGGGGAGCGCGGCTGGGGAAAAGGCGCACTCTGCGGGGCACACATGCCTTTATACAAGCTTGCCGTACCGGACACGGGGCATTACAGTCTAGCAATCTATGACCCGCTCGACATGAACCAATGGGAGAAAGCGAGGCAGAAGCCCCATTGGACAAGCGGACAATGAGGCACGTTGTCAAGCATCTTCCAGTCTACGTCGTCAAGATGATCAACCGAGCCCGTTGATTGTAGCGGAGATGGATGCGGGAAGCTTCACAAAAGGCGGAGGAGATGCTCAAAACGCTCCAGATGCTCTCTCGTGGTTGGCTGGACGACTACAGGGGAATAAATCGAGAAGCGTCACGCGGCCCTTTGTACCATGCGGGGCAAGTGAACAAGCGATGCCAAGGCCGGATGAAGCAAGTATAAAGTCGAGTAGAGGGATCCTCGAAGCGGCGAACAAAGGCGTGGGCGTGGTACGTGGTCGTTTGTTGCAGTACTGGCAAGTACCATTGTAACGGGTAGGCCAACTTGCAGGAGCAGAGCCAAGAGTTCACATAGACTCACAGGGCCCGCGATCTATGTTACTTACGGAGGAGTGGGAAGGCCGCCAGCGCTGTTGGTTGCCAAGGCAATATTCTGGTAGATAGATTCCCGTTGGACATGCCGGACAGGCGTGGACAGAAGAGATATTGATGGTGCAATGTATTGTTAGGGGAGCCTTCTAAGTTCTTGAGTTCGGACACGCCGTACACGCCAGTCGCATCTTCCGCCAGAGCTCCATTGTCAGCGGATGATCAGTCTCGAGCGTGGTCGTGATGAAGCGGTCGCAAGCGCACAAGACGACAAAGGAACCACAAACCATTGAGCGACTGGCGCTCTCAAGCTCCCTCGTGTATTCACACCAGTATACGACAAACGTCATCAAAATAATCACATTTTGTGCCCAAACAACACCGGGCTCACAAACCAAACGACCAACTGACACGACACAAAGTAGAAGCTTCAGAAAAGTACAGTAAGAAAAAAACAGACCGCAAAACCCCTTTCCTCGCTCCTCGCCGATGCATCCCTCCTGCCATCCCCAAACAAACACACTTCCAAGAACAGAGAGTAGTAAGTGAGAGGATAACAATAACAGGAAACAGGAAAGCAACTCGACGAAGGAGAGTAAAAAGGAGTCTACGATTTGAATTCGTTGCGGGAATTTATTTTTTTGAGGATTGTATGTGGACGAGACTAGGGAAATTCGAGAGCGATCGAGACAGACGAGCTGATGAAAAGCGGTTGGATCTGAACGGTACGGTCCGTGGTGGGTGGATGGTGGTTGTACAGATGCGACGGCGAGAGATTGATTGAAAAAAAAAAGTAATGGTAACAAGACACAACGTGAAAAGTGGGCAGCGGAAATAACGGTGCGGGAAGTGTTGAATACGCCGACCAGAATAGTGGTGGTGGAGGTCGACGAAAACGTGGAAAAGGAGTGTGGGCAGGGCGCGCGGCGCGGGATGTGGGAAAGCCTAAGATGCAATGGATGAGCAAAGGGGGTATCAAATGATGATGCGAGAGCAAGAGTGAACGTACAGCGACAAGCGCCGCGCGACGCGACCGTGCCCGAGGGGCGGTAGGATGTGTGGTGTACATTGGGCCCCGCGGGCGGGCGTCGTAAGAACGTGAAGGGGCGGTAAAAGGTCATAACACAAGAAATAAGAAAGGGGGCGTAAACAAGACGACGCAGTAGAAAATGGAAGGGAAGAAATGGGAGGGGAGGGGAAACAAAAAAGCGCGTGAGTGAGGAAGTTGAAAGGGGGATATCTCATACTTGATACACGGAGCAACTATATGATTCCTTGACAAGAAGCGGAAAAGAGATGAAGGGTGGCGGGGAGTAGGAATGGGTACGCAAGAGGGCTTTATTACGGGAAGGGGAGGATGGGAGACTAGCTGTAAATCGAGGGTGGTGATGAGAGAGTAGGGGATTGACGGGGAGTATGGGGAGGTGGGGAGTAGAGGTAGAGCGAGTCGCGACACTGAGAGAAAAGAGTTCCAAAACGACGAGACGGAGACACAGGGGACCCTGAACGACGAACGCGAACGGTTCAATGAACCGACCGCGACTAGGCGATAAATAAGCACGCAGGTTTGAGTGGGCAAGATGGGTGCGATGTAAAATATAGGCCGAACAAACGGCACGACGACGGCGTTGCGGGTGATAATCGGACAGTTGATGTTGCTGAAGCGATAAACGTGTGGGCGAATGCGAGCGTTGCGTCGTCGCGCCGGGTGACGCGGTTTTGAATACAACTCCGGTGATCCTCTAGAGCGAGTCGAGCGGTGAGATTGCGTGGTGGGCCGGAGTGAGTTGCCGAGTACGTTGTGCGAGAGCATGCGATGCCAATATGGAAACAGAAAGCTGTGCGAGACGAACGAGACCGAGACAAAGCGGGGAGACGGAGGCCGCCGCCGGCATGTAGATTGTGTCGAGAGGCGGAAGATGTGGGCGGTAGCGGCGGGTACTCCTAGGGCCGTGGTAATATATTGGCCCTGTCCCCGACGAAAGCGCGCGGGTGTCCGAGGAACGTGAAAACCGGTGACGAGTGATAGACCAAGAGGGGGTATGCGAAGAGACCAGGGCGAGAAGACCGCCAAGCCCAAGATGATGTACAGACGTGGACGAGTGCCAAAAGAAAACAAGGACGCAGGGAGTGATGACGCGTGCGGCGCCGACGCAGACTACGCTGGGATGATATGGTTTTGGCGGTGAGCGGCCTGCTGAATCTCTATGATGGGATCAATATATATACATGCAAATAGATAAGACGGCTAACCTCCGACATAACATTAAGCAATAAGCTTAGAACGACGGCGGCGGCAGCTCATCGGGGCTCGGCGAATTTTGGAAGTTCGACGAGGCGAAAAAGGGCGCCGGGTACATGCCGTCAGAGGGAACGGGAGTCGTAACCTTACGTGCCGGGGACGACGAGGCCGAGACGATGCGACGGCGAGGGAGGAGACCAGCAATGGCCTTGAGCTCCTCCGAGCCGTTGGAGGAAGTCGCCGAGCTGTCGTCGTCGAAGGACAAATTGAAGACGCCCTCGGAAGGAGAGCGGACATGCTCGGCACGACGACGGGCCGGAGTGGGGGTCGAGACACGAGCAAAAAATGGGACGTCGACGAACTTGGACGAGAGCGGCGCAGTACGAGGGCCGTCGTCGTTGAGAACAGCCTGCTGCCAGGTGACCGGCAGCACGGCGTCACCATCCTCATTGTCGTCGCAGACGGGGAACATCTCGGCAACGTCCGACGTGTGGGCGTGGGTAGGACGAGGCCGGGCCGGAACCGGCTGCTGTGGAGCCGAACGGCTGATGGGCACAGCCTGTTCACGTGGCTGGACCTTGCCACGAGGCACCGGCACCGCCCGAGACGGCGTCGGTGTTCCGGGAGCGTCCGCGAGAGGCTGACGACGACGCGCGAGCTTGCCCGAGGGGCGCGAGACGAGCTTAGGCTCGCTAGTGGGGGCCTGAATAGTCTTCAAGACCGGAGGCGGCGTAACGCGGCCAATATCCTTCTCCGAGTCACTTTCCGACGAAGAATTGCTAAGGAAGGGGTCGAACTGGTTGTGGCTGTCCAGCGCCGGCGAAGGCGAGCTGCGGTTGGCCAAAGCAGAAGGCTGAGGCGGAGAGCCCTGATGGTGCGGCTGACGGCGGCGAGTCCCGTTGCGAGAGTGCGAAGCGTTCCTTTTGATCGCAAAAAATGACGACGATAACAAAAAGCAAAGAGAAACCGACGATGAGCCACCGATATTCGAAGAAGATTGGACCCATAATGGATTTACCTAGGTACGGGAACGGGTGCGGCCTTATCCTTCGCAGCGACCTTTGCGCGCCTGCCGCGGGGAGTCCGGTCCTTCTCGGCCGATGACGGCGTCGTCGCCTTGGACGACTTGGTCGCAGGAGACACATCCTTGGCCGCCGCAGATGCGACGTCCTTGGAGTTCTCTGCGCCAGCTGCCGCCGCCGCCGATGCAACCTTCCTCGCTGCCTTGGGAGATGTCTTGGTCTCCTTTGGCTGCGCCTGCTTCTGGGCACGACGCGCGAGAGACTGCTGGGGCTTGGAAAGGCTGAGAAGACCCGGGGTGCGAGTTGCCTGGACGAAGGACGAGGACGGGGCCGACGACAGCCTGCGATGGATGGCCGTCGGCGAGGATATGATGTTTACAGATTTCTGGACCATTATCATGGCGAAGACGAGGATATAGAAAGCAAGATGGGGATTAAGAGTCTTGAAGATGAGAGGACGGTCCCCTGGGGGAGTCGGGAGGGGACTTTGGTGTCAGAGAGAAAGATGGGAGCGGGAGAAGAGGCACGAGCTCGCGAAACAAGCCCGTTTCTATATTCCGTTCCCAGTCACGCCCCCGGCCCAGTCCCAAAGTGGCGTTTGATCGCAGCCCGAGACGTTCGCTTTGTCTCCCAAACTCCCCCCTTTTCGGTCTCGCTTGGGCCACCGTGCCCATGTGCGGCAGGTCGTCTGCGCCTCAGGTCGATATCAAAACAGCACGTCAAGGGCGGCTTCTCGACTCTCCGAACTTATTCACAACAAACAACATACCTTGCAAGCAGTCACAGAAACGAATCGGATGTCGGAGGCACATAATTCGATCGTCGTCGCGCACAGTCCAAGACAGCATTGAAACCACACGGCCGCGAGCCACGCCTCTCTCGCAACGACCACGACGGGAACGCGTTGAGAAAGAGTGCCGTCAGTGCATGCACCAGCTGCCTGGTGGCCTGACCGTACAAGCCCCTTTTCGATACGAGCGCCTAACCTGCAGGAGACCAGCCCGCAAGCGACGATCCAGATCAAGGCCTCAATCAACGCATTCAGTAGCCCAGCCTCCTCTAATCGTTGACACGCACAGGCTCGGTCGGATTCGGACGCTGTGCCACTGCAAACGGTATATATCAACGGCGCAGAACAACCAACATGGAATGGAAGTGTGCAGCGGGACTGGAGGGGAACAAGGCGTTCGACGTGCGATGGTATCGAGTACAATAAATACATTCTATCATTGTGGTTTCCCCTTCGAACGCACGGATATGGCAGACAATGGATAACCACACCATTGCACGCCTCGAGGCCGCCGCGAGGCGCGGAGTTCCTTCTACGTCCCAGAGCCTCCGCGCATCCTCTCCCCATCTGTCAAGCTCAAGGCATCTTCCGTTCCTCCTTCTTCCTTCGCGCGCACTGTTCCCGACGAGGACGGTATCCGTATCATCGTTGCTTCTCCCGTCTCCTTCGTCGCTCGCACCGCAACTCAGAACTTGCTACGCCCACCACGCACACGCCGATGCCGTCTCTAATCCATCTTCCTCTCTTCCTCCCTTCCTCCCTTCTCATCCTCTCAAATCCCGGCCCGCATGACCCCAGCATCTCGCCCTTCTTATCGCGCCGCAGAGCTCCAGCCCGCTCACCGAATTCTCTCCAACCTTCCATCAGACCGTTCCACAAAACTCTGTTCGCCCCGTCCGCTTTGGATTGAGTTTCGCTGTCAAAGTTGTACGAATAAGGAAAGGTCCCAAATCGTGTAATGTAATTTCCGCTGCGCCGACCTGGCCGCCGGCCCCTGACGCAATTTCCGTCTCTTTCACATTTCTCTTGCTCTGTATGTCAGCACATGTGGCCCTGCATGTCTATGCGCTCATCGCAGCATGCGCCTCACTCAGCACGGTGCCAGTGTTTCGCCAGATCCGGCGAACAATCGTCGATGTCGATGAACGGTTACTCGACATTTTTCGTAACCTGTGCGGGACTCGGGAGCGCGCGCCACCAGCCCCAGGGTCCACGCTCCCGCCATCCGCTATCGCTGAGCTCCTGAGACAGCGGCTCCTCATCCGGCTGTGGATCTTGTTACTCCTCGTCTCAAAGATCGCATGGTGTGTGTATCGGATATGGAGGCATGCTAGGACACGGACGAGGAGCTTCGGATTCGGATGAAGGGGGAGAATGATTTGGTCGGCTGTGCACATCCATTCTCGCTATTCGCCTCCGCGCGCGAGGAAGGCGTTAGCAGTCAACGTTCAACTCTACCTGTTACTGTTACGACCCGTGAGCAAAATCAACAGAGGAGCCGATGGGCGTAGTTCGACCCGCGCGCTGAACTCACTCCTCATCTGGGCCTTCGTTATCCGTACCCAATCCTCCGTCCGAGACTTGCCTATCTCGTGTTCCATCTCCACTAGTACTCCCTTTAGTCAAACTCCCGCACGCACGCCTGGATATCGCGAAACTGCTGTGATCGGTACTGACTCTGGCATATGGGGCTGACTCTCGGATGGCTTTGCAATTGCGGTGTCGATGTCTTGAAGTTGTAGAGGGTGTTGGAATGGTAGGCTGGTACGATCGGGAGCTTGACTGGTTGCGGTCAGATGCCTGGGAGCAGGACGGAAGCTTGAGGCTGAGCTCTACGTGCGGAGGTACACTTGGTAACAATGTGTGGGTTCAGAAGCTGACGATTCACCCTTCTATGTCGCTCTGTCAGCGTGGTGTAGAGTACGCAAGAGAGCATCATGCCCTCGCGTTCGCCTCATCGCACATGCTGCCTTCGCGGGTTAGTATTGAGGCACTGTCGTGCCACAACCACAGAGGCAACGTGTAAGAAGACGTTCGGGTCTCGATCGGGGTCTGTGAGCCCGAGTCATGAGGCGCGTGCGAGGCCGAACTCGAGGGAGATGCATGGTTGCCTAGAGTCGAGACGTAGACTGACGATAGCCAGCGCAGCACGTTCGCCAGCTCACCTCACTTACTGGTGGGACGTCTATTCTCGGCGGACGCGTGGAATATCGTGTTTATCGGCACTGAGATATGGTACAGAGGCTATGTTACAGCTCAACATGCTTTCTTCGGTTACACGCCGACGATCTTCTTCCTGTCGGTCAACGGCACGTACTGCGATACCTTTAGCGCAATGTGACAGATGAACTAGCAAAAAGCTCACCATAACACCAAACAGCTTCTTCTCCGTAACGTTCCCCTCGTCATCTTTATCAACCTGGAAGACCGCCTGCGACCCTCCATCCGGACCGACGGGAATGAACATCCTCCCAGGCCTCGCCAACTGCTCCACCAGCGCACCCGGCATACTCGGTGCAGCTGCACCAACATGGATCACTTCAAACGGTCCGTGCTCAGGCGCACCCTTACGTCCGTCGCCAGCAATCATCACGATGTGTCCGGCGTCGAGCGCCTCGCCGAGACCGTCTCTGCGCAGGTTCGATAGACTCCAGTCGACGAGTTCGGGGATGTGCTCGATGCCTACTACTTTGCCTTTGATACCGTCGGGCGTGACGAGGTGGTAGAGCACGGCGCTGAGGAAGCCTGAACCGGATCCCACGTCAAGCACTCGTGCGCCGGGCTTCAAGAGAGGAAGCAGGTTCTCCGCTGCATGCACATGCTAGGGCGCAACACCGTTAGAGTGGAGAATAGCGCGGTGCGAAGGAGTGGCGTACCATGTGTGGCGCAGAGATAGTAGCATCGTAGCCTATGGACCTTCACGATATGTCCAGATTGAAATCGGAGTTTTGAAGCGTCTCATACGCACTGTGGCGAGTCCTCGTACGCGGCTCGCTTATTGAGCACATAGTTTGCGCGGTCAACCGAAGATACGGCCTAATCGTCTCATGTCATCGCAAGTAATGCATGCCACTGTACACACAAAACGTACGGAAGCAACGCGGTCGGAGTGTATGAGCCCGTTGTCGCGCATGTTCTTGATCAGCTCTTCATTGGTACGGCCAGAGCTCAACCACGCCATGCTTCTTCGCTGAAAAAGAGGAAGACAACGTAGTATGTTAAGAGTACGCAGTTTGAAGTGAATGCAAGTAAACGAAGATGATGGTGATCGCCAAAGTGCAGCTTCACGCGTTGGACGCGCTTGTGGTTGCGGGAACTTCGGCAAACCTCCGGGATCCTTGCGGCGGCTTTTGGACCTTGCAAGATTTGCCTGGCCTTATTGCGCCTTATAAGGGATTGCAGCCGCCCCAAGTCCTGATACAGTACCTACAGATTCGATACATCCTGCTGCAGCTATTGTGGTTGAACGTAAGCCATTGCGCGCTGCCGTCAGCTCATATCATCAGAGACGCCCGACGCGCACCCGTGACCATGAGTCCGTCGCGCTTCGTCGACTTCGTCCACGCGTCCCGCCACAGCTGACACGCTGACGGGCGCCTCCTCGGCAACAAATGGCGCCTCCCCTCGCTGCGCACGTCATCCCGCTCACAACGCGCGCCACTGCCCTCACGCTGTTTGCTGGTGTTTGCACATCGCGGGTAAGTCGAGCGCGACGCGTCCCGTCGCTCCTTGCTCCTGACCACCACCATCCCCCCATCCCCTCGTCACCCGCCGTCCTGGCTTGCCCATCCTCCCGCACCGCACGCGCTCGTTCCCCTCCCTCGCGCTCCCTCCCCTCCTCCGCGCTCCCTTCCCTCCTCTGCGCTCCCTTCCCTCCTCCGCGCGCCACATCCCCTCGCCCGCGCTTCCATCCTTCTCCCGCGCTCCCCTTCCTCCCCCGCGCTCCATTCCCCTTCCTCACGCGCTCGGGCTCTCCCATCGCCGCTGGCCCTCCCCCATGACGCGCCAACCCCTCACGTCCGCCACCCCGTACCACCGACGCGCTCTTCTTTGCCTCTGTCAACGGCATGCGCTGCTAACCACGCTCCATTCGTTATGCTCCGCATGCGCGCGTTAACCCAGCTTCGTGCTTGACGTGTTCGACGCGTCCCTTTTCTTGATCTAGGCCTACCATTGCCTTCTTTCCGCCCGCTCGTCCTACACCCCTCGCACCGATTTCCAGTTAGTATGAGCTCGCCCCATCCATGCACGGTCTCCTTCGGTTGGCATCCTATACATTTTTCCACTCGCGTACATCCTGCTCTACCGCGTCCAGTGAGTGCAACTGGATCATTGATTAGCTGGATGACCCACGGTCACTTGCCGAGTGTGCATGGGAGAACTGGTGCACGTCCGTGTACACCTTCTCGCTGCGGTCAGCGCTAACGATTTAACAGCACAAGATATGATCCGACAACCGACGCTGGGGTAGGTCTATCTGCTTTCTACCATGAGTTTGCCTAATCCATTCATAGAACCACGATGCGCGTCCCCGGGTACAGGCTACGTGCACCATTGTACGTCTTCGACACTGAAAACTCGGATTTAAGATTGCTAACTTACAAACAGCTTTGCGCGAAGCACCACTACCCCCGTGTATGATGTGCTCAAACTCGAACTCGGCTCTTCCGACTGCTTGATCTTGTTTAGCTATCATTTTGCTGTAACACTGCCCTTTGTGCTGAATTTTGTACAACTGTATTTCTTGCTATCTGTGTGGTATCACCTTCAAGCTGTAATTTATCCATTTATCCTGGAGAACATTGTATCTCGTCTTGCCATCCATAGCCCGGCTTATCAGCCCTTGTACATTCGCAGTGAGCCTTGCATATATCTGAGCAACCCTACGGATATCGTACAGAGCATATAGATATTCGCAAGACCAGATGCCTGCCTTATACAGCCTGTATAAAATCGAGAGACCCTGCCATGGAAATAATGGGGGCCTTGTGGACCTTTTGAGCCTTTCCGGCCTTATGCGCACCTTTTTGCGGCTTATAAGGCCTTGCGGGCACCTGCAAGGATTCCGCGCATTTGCCGATGAAGATAGGGGCACTTGGCTCAGACTTTGCGTCACTTCGTCCGTAACTTCGTTCATCGCGTCCATCATCCTTCACCCAAACAGGAATACAAGATGCCTCTGTACATTGGGATGACAGGTCTCTTCCTAACGTCGAAGTTTGAACAATGCTATACACGGTGAATGCATCGTCTCGCCTGCTCCCGGCGCATGCAGGCGTTTCTGCATCGCGCGCATTCAGCTCGTCAGCACCAGCCCGCGCAGAGAAGCTTGTTATTCTCGGGTCAGGTTGGGGAGGGTACGAAGTGCTCAGAAGGGTGGACAAGAAGAGATATGGTATACCTCATGCTTCTGGATGCTAATTGTCTGGTGAAGCTCATACTCGAACAGACGTTACTGTCATCTCCCCGGTGAACTACTTCAACTTCACCCCGCTTCTGGCCAGTGCGGCGGTCGGAACTATTGAGTTTAGATGTGCCACGGAAGCTGTGGGTGATATCTTTAGACTGTACTATGTGGTATTTACTGTATACACTATCAGGTCCGCCGGTATAGCCCGAACATCGTGAGCGTCCAGGTTCGATCTGTGGCGCCGCAGGTCTGACCTTCGGACAGGACTACTATCAAACATGGGTAGACTCCATCGATTTCAAAAACAAGACCTTAGAATGCGTGCGCATGCTTCTCTGTCCCTGTGTCAACTTCATGCTCATTTCTGTCCAGATGCCTGCAACGCCACCACCGCCATTCTCAGGTGAAGTCTCGGGCAAGCCAACGAACGTGATGTCCAAGGCGTCCTCCTCTCCTTCCACCAGTACACCTCCGCAACCTGCTCCCGGCAAGGCCTTCCAGCTGTCGTATGACAAGCTCGTCATCCGTAGGAGCGTATGCACAGAGTAAGTTCCCTGTCGTTCGCTCGTAGAAACGATCAGGCAGGCTTACCCGCGCCTTTAGCATTCGTAATTCCAGGTGTCAAGGAGCACTCGCTCTTCTTGAAAGATGTCAAATATGCCAGACTCATCCGCTCGCGCATCATGGAATGCAAGCCGCATACACTCTCGCTCGCAGATTTGGGCTAATACATCACAGGCTTCGAACAGGCGAATTAGCCGTTCACTACGGACGGGCAACGCGACCAACTCTTACACTTCTGCATTGTTGGTTCGTCAATTCGTTCATTTTCTACCTGGAATTGCTCCAACTCTGCATATAGGTGGAGGCCCTACATGAGACGAGTTCGCTGCCGAACTACATGACTTGATGGAAAGTGACCTGCGCAAAGCATTTCCGCGTCTTGTACCTCACGCTCGGATCTCCATCTACGACGTAGCACCACAGATCCTCGGCGCCTTCGACACGAAGCTCTCGAAGTGAGCTCGCCGTTGTTGGCCCGTGCATACGGGACGTGACGCGTCTCCACAGATACGCTGAACAGTCCTTTGCACGTGAGAAGATCGATCTGAAGACGAACCACCACGTCGAAGGTGTTGAAGCCGTGATTAACGTCTAGCTCATCCTGAACTTAATTGGCGCTCACATTGGATTGAATACGACAGGGAAAGTTACATGTGAAAGAACAGGGCATCGTACCCTTCGGCCTGTTGGTCTGGTCAACAGGGCTCGCGCCGAACCCGCTGGTTGCCGCTATCAGCGACATGAAGAAGGATGAGAAGACAAAAGAGGTGCGCTAAGCATTGGTTGTGAAGGACATTGGTTGGCGCTGATGGCCCTCGCCTACAAGTCTCGTCACCGATAGTCACTTAAATGTGATTTGCCCAGATGGCGCTACTTCAGACAAAGATGTATGGGCTATCGGCGACGCCGCAAAGAGCACAGGCGCAGTGCTTCCCGCCACAGCTCAGCGTACGCGCTATCGCTTAGATATTCATGGAGAGCACTGAAAACTGTGTGACAGTTGCAAGTCAGAAGGCGAAGTATGTTTCCAAGGTTCTGAACGCGCGCGCCAAGGGCAAGTCTTCTCCAGCACCCTTTGAGTTCAACAATCAAGGTGCACTTGCGTACTTGGGCAACATGTGCGTGTTTATGACCTCTATGCTCGTGATAAGCGAAGGACTGACCGTCGCTGTACTCAGGACTGCGATAGTTGACCGTAGTCAAGCCTCTTCTGGCCCTCAGAATTCTGGCGCTGGGGTGTTTGCCTGGCTGTTCTGGCGGTCGGCTTACATAACTCGTACCGTTAGCTTACGGAACAAGTGAGTAACAAGCTACATGCGCTACCCATATGCTGATAATTGACTTCGCAGGTTTTTGATCATGACTTATTGGTGCGTTCATCTCTGCATCCGCTTGTTGAGCTTCTGACTCACCTCTGGTTGTAGGACCATGACCAGTGAGTTGTATTTACCAAACAGTACCACTTAGAGCCAACATCGTGTTGTAGGGATCTTCGGCCCGATCCACAACAACGCAACCCCGAGTTCCAATGGGGGCGAGCCGGTGCCGCTCGGACTCGGCAGAGCCAAGCTGTCAGCCATAACCGCTTCCTCAAATTGTTTCACGCAAGCGATTGTATCACTACAACAGACATGCCATGAAGGAGTAACTCGTATTCACAAGCCAGCTTACAATTCACCTGCTATGAACTTGAAACGACGGGGAGAGGCGGGAGAGGAACGGAGCGGACCGGCTATTCGCTCCCCGTCCTCGTCCGAGCAAATGTGTTTTGCCCTTGCCCGTCCAATTCTGTCCAATCACATTTTCGGCCTCCTCCCTTAAGATGAGATGCGCATGTCGTTGGGGCGAAACATATCTCTTTGCCCATCGCACGTCCGCGAGTGCCGCCATCGTCCGGCATCGACTCCACTTGACCCGTTTCTTTTGCCCTTCCGTAGTTTGGCATGCAGAGTGTACCTGCGGGCACTCTTGTTCGCACTGCTGGTCGAGCCCTTGCAAGACGATCTTTCACAGTACCTGCACGTTCGACCAAACAGCGTCTCGTGATCCTAGGCTCGGGTTGGGGTGGCTACGGTATCCTTCGTTCCATTGATACCAAGCGCTATGGTACGCTGAGGGCCATCTCCTGTTTGCACGTATGCGTGATGAATCTGCAGCTCATCGCGTAACGCATATGATCAGACGTCACCGTCATCAGTCCGAGCAACTATTTCAATTTTACACCTCTACTCGCCAGCGCGGCCGTAGGTACTCTCGAGTTCCGATGCGCCACAGAGCCTGTAAGCTCCTTCCATTGCCCTTCCGGCCATCTGCCTTCTTTGATCTGACAGCCGATAGGTCCGGAGATACACGCCACAAGTCGTACGTTGAATGTTGCAGCCAGTGTACATGACCTCACGCTCGTTTAGGAGTATTATCAGGCGTGGTGCGATAATATTAACTTTGCTAGCCAGTACTTGATCTGCGTAAGTGGCTTTGAAGCATCCGATCCTGTGAATTGGCTGACTCGCGTGCGTGTAGATGCCCGTATCTCCGCCATCATTCGAGCCGAAGGACCCGTCCGCAGCCAACTCTGCACTCGCGTCCGCTTCAATGCATGTCGACAAGGCATTTCAGATACCGTACGACAAGCTGGTAATCGCAGTGGGTGCATACTCGCAAAGTTCGTGTTCGCGTTTGCTAGCCATAGGGTCTTACGGCTCTGATATCATTTGACAGCATTCTCTATCCCGGGGGTCAAAGAGCACGCCTTCTTCCTGAAAGATGTTAAGGACTCTCGCCGTATACGGGCTCGCATCATGGATTGCTTCGAGCAAGCCGCTCAGCCCTATGTCAGTGCCGAGGAAAGGCGTAACCTCCTTCACTTCTGCATCGTCGGTAGGTACTCGCTTTCTCGGCTAGTTTGAGAATTGACGAGGCGCAGGCGGTGGGCCAACGGGAGTCGAATTCGCCGCCGAGCTGTACGACCTCGTTCAGAAGGACATCTCGCGCTCCTTGCCCGAACTTCTCCCTTACGTCCGCATCTCGCTTTACGACGTCGCAAAGCGTCTGCTGGGATCCTTCGATGCGGATTTGGCCAAGTACGCCGAGGACAAGTACAAGCGTCGCGGAATCGATCTCAAAATGGGTCATCACGTCGAGCGCGTTGAAGCAGGCAAGCTGCATGTCAAGGAGCAAGGCGAAGGTTCGCTCTCTTGCGCGTTGGCTCTTTCAGAGCTGCTTTGGGAGCTTATACAATGCAGTGCCTTTCGGTCTTCTGGTCTGGTCAACTGGTCTGGCGCCCAATCCTCTCATCGCATCTGTCACCGGCAGACAAAAGGATGCCAAAGTGCAGAGGTGGTTTAGTGTCATGCTTCACGTGAATGATAGCTGAGGCATACCTTCAGCTTGCTAACCGACGAACGCCTTAACGTCTTGAAGGAGGACGGATCGTCCGACCCGGATGTGTGGGCGATCGGCGACGCTGCTATGACCGTTAGCCAACCTCTTCCTGCGACAGCACAAGGTGCACCACGCGTCTTACGTCACCTTCCCCAACTAAACACTTGCAGTCGCAAACCAGAAAGCGCGGTATCTCGTGCGTAAGCTGAACCGGATGGCCAAAGGTAAACCTGCGATGGAACCTTTCGAGTTCAAGAACCAGGGTGCCCTCGCGTACCTCGGCGCGAAGTGAGTATGCACTTGGTTTCTGCTTGGCAGTCGCTAATACCGCGTTTTCAGAACGGCCATCGTCGACAGAAGTCAAACATCGAGCGGTCCAAAGAGGAGCTCAGGCATATTTGCTTGGTTGATGTGGCGATCAGCGTACTTCACTATGACAGTGAGCAACCGTAACAAGTACGTGCCCTGATTCCTTTGTACGAGATCATTCTCACCAGTTATATAGGATCCTCATACCAATATATTGGACATTGACGAGTATGTCCATATAGCTAACAACTTACTTAGCAACATTATCTGACAACTCCATACAGTGATTCTGGGCAGGGACCTCACGCGCTTCTAACACAGTACTAAGGTGCATCCAGTCACGGTCCATATCGGAGATCATATACATACACTGCACCCTTCAATCCCGAACCAACGTCTCTAATCGCATCTACCATCTGTTTCCCAGTTCTTCGCGTGTGTCGCCGTCCTCGTCATCCCATATGGCCTGGAATGGGTGTGCTCTGACCTCGAGCTCTGCGTTAAGTAGTCGGGTCACTTCCGCTTTGTCAAATTTGTATGCACGTCCATAGGATATATCGCGCGCGCTCGGCAGGTTGAGCTTCATCTCCACTAGGTCTGGGAAGATATCTCGTGGGAAGACACCGCGACGCGACTCTTCACAGAACTCGAGAAGATGCTGTGCAGCTTGCGCACTCAGTATGAGCTTTGTGACATTCGTAAGCCTGGCTACTGCCGAGGTATACCACCGACAACGGCGCAATGCACCCGTTTTGCTATAGGTCTCGCACCGAAACACGCTTGAGACGGCGAGCTCTCGTATGCCTGGGAAGACAGAGAACATCCCCTCGAAGAATATCTCGGAGTCGGTAAAGTCGAAGTCGCGATCCCATTGCGCATTGTAGTAGAGATGGATGGTCAAGAGAGTACGCTGGTCCTCCGAGCAGCACTCTACAGACACGCAAACATCTTCAATGACCAACTTCATACTTGTGATAGCAATGGATGGTGCTCCGCCATTCAAATATCTGGCCACGAAGACTTTATAAAAGGGATATGACGAAGACTTCATAAAAGGGATATGACGAAGAATCCATGTCCGATGCATGCCGCTCGTTTCATAGCGATCCCAAGCACACACTAACTTAACGGATGTTTCCGGAGGGAATGTAAACGCGCCAATCGTGTCCTGGACCTGCGTGAGGAGGCCCGATAGGTGGAGTCGTTCCAGTACAGGGAAGGCGATGGGGCCCAAGGCTGCAAGCGCTTCTCTAGAGGGCATAGAGTCCTCGTCCAAGTATAGATAACGAAGAGCGTGGAAGAGAAAGGGCATCGAAAACCGCTCGACAGTGACATCGTCGCGGTCTGATATCACGCCGGGATCTGGACGGATGTCCCGGCGATCCCAGATGCCTGGACATGCCAAGAGCCTGACAATTGTTGGCGCGCATCCTTTGAGCGCACTAGCGTTTGCTACGGTGCACGAGAATAGATCGAGGATGCGAAGGCTGTTTGATAACCCGAGGGGAAGAGACACTGCCAGAGGATAATCGTCTCGATAATCGGGCACGAGACACCCTCCTCGAAAGTGACGTGGATTCCCTTCCGCGTGGACTTCTCTGAGATACGAAGCATGAACATCGCGTAGAACATTAGGGAGCAGAGGACCTGGCACTGAAATTGGGCGATCATATGGAGACCCGTTCATGTCATCGCCGTACTTCTCGAGCGCCGTCCAGACATGGAGTGAGCGCAAGCGATGCCCATATGTTTGGAAGGTCGACTGGACCCTCGAAGCGATGGTTTCACTCGGGCCCCATAGCTCTTCGTCAATATAGAGGTCGATTGGGAGCGGGGATAACGTGTCCATCACCCCAAGAGACAGTTCATCGTGAATCAGGATAGGGATGCGGAGGTGGGTCTGCGAAAGGATGACAGAGCGCCACAGCTGGCACACCCAAGCGGCAGGTAACCAGCCAAGATCGAGGCCTTTATCATCTCCGCCCTTTGCCACCGGCGTCAGGAGGATGGGATCCAACTTAACAAAGCCATGTCCATTGCGCTGACAACGAGGTGCCGGAGGATCTGGTAGGTGAGATAGTATTGCGGTCAGAGTCTCCACGGGGATTTCACTGACGCGCGAAATAAAGTGATCGAAAGCAAAGTCCATGTAAGCAACGATGCGTATGAAGTGGTGGTCGTGGTCGTGGATCAAGATACACGTCGTCCTAGGGTAGCACAAGGACCCGCCAAGCCATCATGCATCATGGGAAAAAACGCGATCATGTGCCAGCTTTCTGCCACTCTGCTGTCCGACTCGTCAGCACACGAGCGTGCGATGTTGAGTGGTGAAGATTACACAATTACGCATGCAATGCGCTACGTAGACACCAAAGACTATTGATGTTGTGCCAAAGCTAGCGATTGAGCACTAGTTCAACCTTTGGACACGAACAGTCGCGATTTGAAGTTTGTCACTGGCACTATCCCCACTACAGTGCTGTGCTTAACGGGCAAGAACGTCACGCGCATCTAGCATACTCAGTACCGATATGTGTTGTACATTACAGGTTGGAGTCATCTTTCTCTGGTCCATGACATCTGTCCTTCCTCAACACCCTCGCCTTCAGTGAGTGAGTCACCTAATCCACGTGTTCGACAGCAGCCTGCATTGAGATTGCTAGTAATGGGTTTCGCGAAAACTGACTAGGAACGGCTGTGCTCGGGCCTCTTGCTCAGCACGAAGTAAACGGTCAAGTTGCGTTGCCTGCACAAAGAACTCGTGTCTCACATGGAGCTTCACCTCCTCCAACACTGGGAATACCTCTCCTCGTCCGCCATCGGCTCGCATTTCTCCGCAAAACTCGAGAAAAGGCCGTATATCTTGCACATCGAGCACTAGCTTCTTAACGTCTGAAAGCCTGGACGTGGCCAGACTGCACCACTGACAGCGGCGCGATGAGCTGGAGACGGCGAGCTCGCGTACGCCTGAGAATACGGAAAAAGCGCCCACAAGAAATGATTCATAGGCAGGGAGAATGAAATTGGGTATCCCAGTGGGCCTTCCCCGCGCCGCCGATGCCTCATAGTATAGGTGGATGGACAAGCGAGTATCGTTATCGTTCGAAAAACACGCCAGGGTGATACTAGTATCATCAACTTCCAGGTCCATACGTGTTATGAACGCGCATGACATCGCATTGTTCAAATATTTTGCAGCCAATGCGTTGTAGAATGGGCTAGATGAAAGTTCGCCCTCCAACGCATCCTGATCGTTCGTGGTCTGACGAACCAGACGAGATTTTATCTCAACACATGCCGTCTGTGGGAATACGAATGCCTCAAGGGTATCCTGGACCTTAGGTAGGAGGCCGGATAAGTGCAGTACTTCCAGTACGGGCAGGGTGATCTTGCCCAAAGCTGCAAGCGCCTCTTTCGAGGGCATGGAGTCCTCGTCCAAGTGTAGATAACGAAGAGCGTCGAAGAGAAAGGGTATCGAAAACCGCTCGGCAGTGACACCGTCGCGGTCTGATATAATGCCAGAGTCTGGACGTATGCTCTTGCGATCCCAGATGCCCGGGCATGCGACAATCCTGGCAGTTATCGGCGCGCATGCCCTCAATGCACTGGCGTTTGCTACGGTGCACGCTGATAAGTCCAGGACGCGCAGGCTTCTCGATAACCTGATGGGGAAGGATATTGCTCGAGGATAACGGTCTCGAAACCCTGGTCCGAGGCAGCCCCTGCGTACGAGTTGGCGCCTCTTTCCAACAGCCTGAAACTCTTCCAGGGCCGGCGCATCCAGGTCGCGCATGGCGTTGGGAAGTAATGAACCTGAGGCCGGCATAGACTGCAGTCTTACACTGGTCCAGACATGCAGTGAACGCATGCGATGTCCGTACGATTGAAATATCGACTCAAGAGTCAGCGCAGCGCTCTCATTACGTATCCATTCCTCTTCATCGATGTGAAGGTCGACTGACAGCGGAGACAAGGATGCCAGCACCGCGAGAGACAGCTCCTCATGGGGCATAATAGGGATTCGGTAATGTGCCTGCGAAAGGACAACAGAGCGCCACTTCTGGCAGGCCCAAGCGGCGGGAAGCCAGCCAAGGCGTGCGAAGTCCCTGACTTTGGGGAATGCAGGTGGGGACTTGAGGTCCAGTCGTGCGCGTGAGCGCTCGAGGAGGGTACTCTCGTCGATAGGCGCGGTTGGATCCGATAGGTAGAACAGTATCGCAGTGAGCGTCTCTACCGGAAGCCCATTGACGTGGACCTTGCAGCTGGTCCTCTCGTTGACACCGTGCATGTGGACGATTGCGTATAGTCGAGCTGGTCGTCGTGGTCGTGGATCAAGATACTCCCTAGGACGCTCACCACAGCACTCTACACAGCAACATGGGAATCCATCACGGGAAAGAGACGCGATCATGTGGCTTTCTGAGAGAATCTGCCGGACATGCTTGGGCGCAAAGGTTACCAACTTCACGCGCTCAACAAGTGAATACGCTCTATCAACTCAAGTACTCAGACTGAAGGACGCGCAACTCGATGGAGTAACGTTAACAGTCCCTTCCAGGGATACACCACGAAATCCTTTGGTCAAATGTCACTGCAAGTTGCAACGTGACAGGCATCCACGCGCGGGCTATGTACATATTCGCCCTATAAAATGCAACACCCAGCGTTCCCCTGCGACCATCCCACCCTAACCCCAGCCCCCGCGGCAAGCCCTCTCATCGCGCCAGCTCTCTTTACTGGATACTCCAGCCAATCTATAGACACCAGTTGGATGGGCCAATGTGTTCGTGTCCAGTTGGATGGACGTGCAGCGCTGCGCCAGTTGGATGGGCTGCGCGCCGGCTTGTCAGAAGCCAAATACGCCCTGCGGCTCAGTTGGATGAACCGCGGCAGTCATAGGTGCTTACGCCGCCGCTGCCGCGCGGGCAGCGTTGAGCGCGACAGTGAATGCGGCAAGCAGACTCTCGCGATCTTGCATACCGACGGACACGCGTACGAGCGTGTCGCTCACACCAAACGACGCTGCCCACGGCAATTCGGCGTAATGCGCGATGATGGTGTACGGGCAGGCGAGCGTGAAGTTCGTGCCAAGCGACGGGCCCTTGAAGCATGGAAGTGCGTCGAAGAAGGCCGCGCTCGCCACACGCGAAGTGAAATCGACAGCGAAGAGTCCGCCGAAACCACCCGCCCGACCAGGACCTTTCACGCGGCATGCATCGTAGTTCGCACGAGCTGCCCACTTTGGGTAGTAGACGCGATTGAGGGGCGAGGACGCGTCGCCGCCGAGGCTCGAAGCCGCGTAGAGCATGTCGCAGACCGCCTCGGTATTGTCGTCGATCTCGGCGATGCGGCGCTGGAAGTCGCGAGAGTTGCGCTCCATGAAGATCGCGTCGGCGTCAAAGTACGAGTTCTCGTAGTTCTTCGCCAGGTGAGCCTTGAGCTCCGCGTAGTGCTTGCGCGCGGGGTTCAATACCAAGCTGGAGTAACTGTCAGAACTGATTTGGAAGACGAGGATCGTGGATGAGCGTACCTTCCGCCCATGACATTGGCCTCTCCGCTGAAGATCTTGCTGAGACTGGTGACCATGATATCCGCTTGGGGCAGCGCCTCAACGTTGACAAAGTTGCCGATGGTGTCATCGATGACAATGAGGAAGTCATACTTGTCCGCTAGCTCGCGCAGACGGTGAAGGTTCGCGGAATGCAGGAGCGGGTTCGACGGAAACTCGGTAAAGAGTGCGAGAGCGGGAGGCTTTCCGGGATTGGCCGTTTGTTCCTCCGCTAGGATCTTGTCAAGCTCGTCGATGTCGGAGTCAAGGCCTCTACCAAAGAACCAACAACCAGGGCCCCATTTCTCCAGACACTTCAAGGTGTCTGTGTAGGGGAAGCTGGCAGTTGGTCAATTTCGAGTGCAACAAGTTACAAAGATAGAGAACATACCCGAAGCAGATACTCTTCCTCTGGCCAAGAGCGCCCAGCGCCAACTGGTGAGCCGACCAGATTGCCGCCATACCGGTCGGGTAAAGGAATACATCTCCCTCCTGAACGCTCGCACCGCGGACCGACTCGCCGACTTCGATCTCACCACGCTCGTCCCGAACAAGCACACCAGCGATACGAAGACGCATCGCGCGCTTCGCCTCCTCCGCCGCCTGAGGATTTAGATTGCGCCCAAAACGCTCCTCAATGAAAAGCGCCTGATCGCGGTCAAAGTCCTCAACGGCAACCGGCGGTGCTATGGGCACTCCACGCGCGGGCTTAGCCGCGTAGTGCCTATTCGACGGCTTGGCCGCTGGCGCTGCTGCCGAGTGACTGGTGAGAAGAGCGAGAGCATGCTCCGCGCGACGGCTCGAGATCCCAAGCCCGGTGTGCTGCCAGAACTGCTTCGGGACAGAGTATTGTTCGGAAGGGAAGAGGACGGCATAGATGTGTGTCGCGTGATCAGGCATAGTGAACTGCACGACGCGGGCCTCGACGTCGCGACTGGTGACGAAAGCGCGACATTCTTCGGCGATCTTTGCGGTGGCAAAGAGCATGCTCCGCTCGTTCGGTTTGCCGAACTTCTGCGTGCAGACTTCCGCGAGCTGTGAACGCTGTCAGTGAACTGTCCACCAACGTCCTCCAAAGAAGCACGTACCTTCTCGATACTCTTGTGCACAAAGAAGCGAGGGTAGCCAGTCACCATGACATCGACTACGCGAGGATCGCCCTCCTCGTACCCAACATTGTCAAGCCAAGTCGGGAGAGACACTGAGATCGCGTGGTCGGTGTAAGGCGGGATCGACAACCCGACAGGGTGTTGAGGTTGGAGAGCAACGGTCATGTTTGTTGTCTGGACAAGACTTGATCTGTCCCAACTTTATAGACGAGCGGAGGAGATGGCAGTACAGAGTCAAGATACGAGTCAAGAGCCACTAGCAGAAGTTTTGAGTCACGCTAGCGCTCGTCATCGTTCGACCGATGTGTCCGACAATGAGGCCGATGGCGCGCACGGCCGGCCTGCCGCTTTTTCAGTCTTACGATAACAGTCCGTAGACTGAGGAGTACGAGTGTGTACGCATACTAACAAAGAAGACACCGCAAACGGTTCGTGAGTCGGTCATGAGAGGGAGACGCAAAAGGTGTTGTACGGTAAAATACATAAATGTAAACCCAATCTAGCGCCTCAGCGCTCAGCGCCGCCACGGCCGCACCTCGTCTCCTACGCTCATGTCGATGAGTTCCCTCACAAAGAGGGACGATTCCAAAAATTAAGCAGGGCCACGAGTCGCCTGCGCCGTCGTCCTACGTCGCTAGCTACAAGGCCAACAACGCGGGCCGCGAAAATGCGGACGACGACCTCAAGACGACCGCCAATGATGCACAACCTTCTCCCATACGCCAGTGTGATAAACTTGAAGTTGTTCTTCCGCGCCCCATCACGTATTTCATGCTCTCTGCAAGCTCTTATACATGTTATTGGGGCGCGAGGTTATTCCCAGCTCTTAAGTTCTTATGAACAGTCTGAAGTTGTGTCCTCCTTGGACTTGGACTTTTCTCGCCCGATAAAGGGTATGCAGTATGGGCAGTCCAGCCAAGAAGATTGTTTAAGTTCGTAGCGCACTCCGCTAGCTTCATATATTTACACATGGGCTAGCAGCTAAATGCGTACGGTCCGATGGACTGAAGACCGGGTGCACGCTCTGGTACATGTCTCCGGGCCTTCAGGCCATCGAGGTTGTAGTTGGTTCCGCGACTCGTACCCCCGTCACTTGGCGCCGAAGCATTCAAGCTTAGGGTAACTGGGCTCGCCGCCGTCGAAACAGCGACGAGCACTCGAGTGCGATTTGTCCTTCAGACAGTCACCACTGCTGCACGACCTTAACCCTCGGCAGTCGTGCCCGTCCAGAGACGGATGGCGCGGTAAGATTCGACACGACAAGCGTGTCTAGGTTGTGCATCATGCAGTCGTCGAGGTCATCGCCCAGGTCCCAAACACATCCAGAAGACGCGATGCGACTACGAGGACGTGCCCTCAAGATGAGGAGGGGACCGCAGGCTGATGGAAGCTCGCGAGAAAAGGATAGGATCCCAGTGTGGGACGAGCATCGCGGCCTCTCGGGCCTGCTGGAGGTGGAGGAGAGAGGAAGATCGGAGGTCACATATGCTTTTATACCGTAGCTTATCTGATTTCTCAGTACCTTATTTGCCCTCGCCCACACGTGAGTTAGTTTCGGCCCGAGCGCCGTAGTAGTCGCGACGCGTTATTTGTGCATGTATACGTTTCAGCAGCCCGTTGACATGTTGACAGCGAACCATATACCTCGAAGTTGCTTCGTGACGGCCACGTTCAACTCGCTGCTCAAACCCGCCCGCACCCTCTCCAGCCTTCGCCTCTACAGTATAACCACACATTAGTCCGCTTGCGGCATCATATAGGCTCCCGCAGGTTTGGTTCCGTCCCGCCTCACGCGCCCGCCGGCCCGCACTGACTTCGCAACAGGCCCGCCAGGTCAAAAATGATTGCGCTCTCGCCACAAACTGTGCCTGCCGCCTCGGGTACCTCGTCTCCTTCACTGAAGCGTCCTGTCAAGACGTACAACGACCTTGTCCGCTCGTTCTTCACTCGCTCCGCCACCGACGTCGACCTCGAACCTGAGCGGTCTCCTGCCCGCATGGGCTTCCGGGAAGACGATGCAGGCCCTGCATTAAGCCCGCCAGCAACTTTAACGCCGCCAACGCCGGCCATTCTGGAACTCAGCTCTGTGGTTCAGGACCCTACATCTACCGCGACCTCCGACGATTGGGCGGACGACATCGTACTCGTCGACGGCATGCCCATCCCTTATATTCCAAGCGGTCATCCTGACGTGGAAGACGTCGAGGAGTACGATGAATACGAAGAGGACGTAACCAACGCTTACACTGCAGACATTCCTCGCATCTCACTCCAAGCTGCGCACTTGTCCCACCACGGTCTATCGCGCAGCGCACTGCAGCACCACAAATGGCTCTGGAGTGCTCGTTACGATGAATGGATGCAATGGCAGATAGACGTCGAGCAGGCCACGTCGGGCATCTACGACGGGCTTGTCGACCCTGCGTCCATCGAGCCACCCGCAGCCTTGCGCGCACGTTCGCCCTCACTTACTCCACCACCCACGCCCACCTCCCCTCTTCCGCCCACGAAGGCCTTACCTGACGTGAACCCCGCTATCTTCCCGCGCACAGGCGATCTGTCCGCTCTTCACGATCCACACTCGGCGCGAGTCGACCGCTTCTTTGGGAACTACCCGCTCTGCACCCTGCAAAAGGCGCTCTTCGTACTCAGCATGCGCACGGGCAGCGACGGTGCTTCCACGGCAACTTCTTCATCCTTGTCAGCAGAAGGTACCTCGCTTCCTATCACGCCAGTCACACCAAGCGACGGCAGCCGCTATTCTGACGACGAAGACGGTTCTGACGCTTCGCACACGCATGGACCTGCAGTCAGGGATCTGCCTGCCGTGGCCGCATACGAACGTTGGGATGCACGCTGGGAGGTCTTCCAGGAGTTGGCGACGCTGACGCCGGAAACTGACGAGTCACCGTCCAAGGGCAAACTCGCGCAGACGTCGTTCGGGCTTCCCGTTGTACTACGACCCCTGGATGTTCAGATCGAGGAGGAAGAGCGTGGAGAATCTGCCGAGACCCGCCAGCGGACGCGGTTCTACATCGCAAACGACGATGGAGACGCGGAGGACGAGCAGTCCTTCCGCAGCGCGAACGACGAGGATGATGAAGATGAGGACGACTACGGAGAGATCCTTGTGAATCCACGTTTTGGCCGCGGACCATTCGTCACTGAGACTGAGCTGCTTCCTGATTTTGAGAGCGAGCGCGGGATTGAAGATATGCGCTCGAAGGTCGATGATGATCTCGTTCCGGGTCTGCGCCGCGTGCGGCTGTCTCTGTGAAGCCGGGCGACTCGCCTGTTCTTTTCGTCTCCGCGATAGGTGCCCTACACCGCGCTCCCTGTCTCCGTCTTTTCCTCCGTATACTTTATGGGTCTATTGGTCTTTGTCTCTCTCAGCATGCTACCTTCACAACGGATACCTTCTCCAACTCCGCCAGCTCTCCTCCTCGTACCTCGTCTTGTTTTGTACCACCATGCATCGCATCCCTGTCTGAGCTCACATCTGTAGCCCTAGATGGACATCACTACTTACCCAAGCGCTACCACCATCAATCCATCCATCCACCCTCATATCGTACGACTCCTTTTCGCCCACTCGCAACAGTATGCTCATTCTAATAGCCCGTGAAATATCCGCTTTCTGTCAGCGGGCATACTATTATTCGGCCTCAACTGCATACTTAGTCCATCCTGCGTTGGATTAGCGCATGCCGTGATACAAGTATGGGCGCTCTCTATTCGGTGATCTCTTGTTGTGCCACAATTGTTGGTGAGATTCGGGTGTCTCCACGACCATATGCCCTTGGAAGGCGTGCTCGCCATGGTTGCAAGGCGCGATGATGTACACGCCTCGCCAGATATCAAAGAACCAGCGCAGCTCTTGATTTTGCAAAGCGTCTTCCAATTCGCTCCGCGTCGCGCGAAGATCTCATCCTGACCTATTGTCATTCATGATACTTGCATCCGTCAACGACAGGTCAGTGCATCGTGCATGTACATGGTCGAGCTGACAACCCCTTGTTCATAAGGTACAGGAGAGGGTGTAGTAGGTCGGCATCGCACCTAGGATTATACAAGACTATCAGGAAGATCCGTCGGGACAACTCGCGCTTCGTCGAGCCGTGCGCGCGGTTCGAGGTTGCAGATGTAGATCGCGGTGAGCTGCAGCTATGCCACACGCCGACCATTGGCCGTTGATTTGTTAAACTGCTGACCCGCCGCTAGGTGCCACCTGTACACGTTTGCAAACAGCCCTCGCGACGCCACTCAGGCGGATGCAAAGATGTACCGACCTCTACTGATCCAGGTTGCTCCGCGGCACTGCGGCCCGTTAGAGCATGCCTGTAATATCGATGGGCGATGGAGCATATGCAGTGTCGACCTCATCCCAATTCATTCGATATCTACAGGTTCCTGCCATGACCACAAATCATGTAAGCTTCGTTCGCGGCGGTGTTCAGTTGGTCGCCGATCGCTCTACACTAGCGGGCCACACACCAAATCTATTGCAATCATAGAGTTAGTACCTGTCAGTACGGCGCTGTTCAGCGCCGTGTTCTATATGCCGTACTATGACTCTATGATCTGCCTTCGTGAGAAGGTGGGACTGCTTTTACACAGAGGCGAAAGCGCACAAGGTGCACGCGAGATGAGTCCCGTAACTGCGCCGGAAGCTAGATGCTTGCGTTCGTACGTATTGTTCCGGTAGGGCACAGATCGCTCAAGGACTCCCAAGATAGTAGGCACGATCGTCGGTCATGGCATTCAAGGGAGATTTCCAGAATAAGACACGTTCAAGGGAGAACTAAGAATATGTGTTGAGAGAACGTCCGGCGAAATGGGTAACATAAAGTATGCTGCCCCGACCGACGAAGATATTTGTAGTGTGCACTGATGCCCATCAACGCATCATGTCCGCTCGTCACGCCGATTCCTGGGTCAGGGATCCTAGCTTCATTGATGGAGGGGAAGTCCATGAGAGTTCAAGCGGGCAGCGGCGTTTCAATCGGAGCGGACAGAGGAGCTGAGCAGAGTCAGCTCAGTTTCATTATCAGTGAAGCACTAGAAGCACAGCTAGTCCGATTGAGCTGTAAGCTCATCGAGGCGAGTGCGGCGGCGCGAACGCGGGAACAGAGGGCACGAGAGCTAACACTCCTAGATGGCATTCATCCAGCCATGTTGAGATACTTGCTGTCGACTTGCTGTACGTCGGAAAACCAGCCGGATACGATCCACTTGCTAAGATATCTGATATTCCGGGTGTCCGTCCGGGTGAGAGCTGATGTAAGTATTGTGAGGAGAGCAAGGACCGAGCGTACACCGGGAATCAGGATCCGGAGCCCTTAGTTGCTCATCCGGGGCTGTTTGTCAACTCAGATGATAGGTAGAGCTGTTCGAAGAATCGGACTCGTCACCGTCCTGTACACAGCATAGACAACTTCTTGCGGCGTTAAGCACGAACACATCTGACATGGACGTCAAAGGCAAAAGAAGAGGCACCATCGGAGCGCCCGAGGGCCTGCCGTGAGCCAAACCTCTGGGCGCCATCTTTGTACATATATACGCACGTGCCGGACTGAGTGAGCGTTTCCTCCTGGACGCCTATCCTACTCACGTACCATCAAGAGCCGAGCGAGCAGGTCTGTGACCTTGTGAACAAGCAGGTAAGTCCATCCGCCCACTCAATGCTCAAGGGCGCGGCAAAGTCAGACTAACGACGAGCAGTCCGACATCTGCAGCGGCGCGTCGGGGTCCAAAAGCGGCGCGGAGTTGTCGGGGATCGCAAGTGTGGTGAGTTCGCATCTCGCCGTTCGCCACCACTGCCATACCGTTGTCACTGCCACATCGGCCCACCTCACCTCCTCCTAACTTGCGAGCAAGTCGATACGTCGAGGCTAACAATGAAGTCTCTTCTTCGCGTCCAGGATTGGCCCGTTGCTATCATTATCACTCAGTGTACATTGGGGCTGGGGTCAACTCATGACCGTTGGCCAGCCCAATACTCCTTCGTCTGCTTGTGTCGGCGACCAGCACGCACATTCTGCTCACTGCTGTGATTCTCGTGCATCGTCGACTCCGGGTGTCATCTTGCCTTATCCCCCGCAGTCATTTGCTGGAGTTCATTGGCCGTACGGGCGTCCGCCAACTGATCCCCACAGCGGTCACCACTTTCCGCCTGGTGCTGTCCCGTATTCATTACCTTACGGGACGCAGGGCTTTGTCTACGCTTATCCTCCTCCGCCGCTGCCTTTTGGTAGGGCTTCCTTAGCCTCGTTTCCTCAGCCTCCATCATGATGTATCTTTGAACTTGCCAGGCTACCCCTTGTATCCCTCACTGCCTCAACAGCCAGCACCGAGGAAGCGCACGCAAGTCAAGTCCGCTGTACGACATTTCAAATGCTTCTCTATTGAACGCCGCTAACCCTGGCGCCTCATCATTCAGTGCACGAACTGCGCGGCAGCGTGCAAGAAGTGCGAGGAAGCGCGGCCGTGCGATCGGTGCATCAGATACAACATCGCGGACACCTGTGTGACCGCTGTCCGTAAAGAGCGCAAGAAGGGCGTCAAGAGAGGTAAAGACTTTATTCATGGTGTAGCGTTTACTCTAACCGAGTTGTCTAGGCCCGTATAAGAAGAAAGAGAAGGGCGCCACAGAACCTAAGGAGACGGAACCAGGCTCGGCAGCGCCCGTACAGTCAGGTCGGCGATTCTGCTTGCACTGCTTTTACGTTGCTGCGGGATAATCTCATTCATACTCTATAGGTTCTCCCGCGCCTGTCTCGAACGGCGAGGTGCATAGTCCACCCAAGTACTCGCCTCCACCCACTTTTGTGCCAGGTCTCCCACCTCCGCGTTACTTCCCGCCGCCACCAGAAGGTCATCCATTCCCTTACTGGTACCCGCCTCCGCCGCCCCATCATATCCCGCCACCGCTTGGCGACGGTCATGATGGGCGTCCTCCCACGCAGGCCCCGCCCCCGCCGTATCCGTGCTATGGTCCGCCTCTTCATGCGGCCTACCCTCCTTACCCTTTGTATCATCCCTTGCCATACCCTCCGCCTCCCGGTTCGGTGCCCTCGCGTACCTCGCCCGTGCCATCTGCATCATCGGGGTCCGTCGCATGCGCACGGCCGTTGTCGTCTTCGGCAGGGCATGATACAGAGGGGAAGCATGTGTACGCTCGTGAGGCGGACTCGCCTGGTGCCCCGAAGCGGAAGATCATCGTTTGGGACGAGCGCACAGAACCTCAGCCCGCCGCTAAACGCTGCCGATACACAGACGATTCCATGGCGATCTGATTCGCGTCTTTCTCAACCTTACTCTCGCCTCAATGCTCGGTCGCCCATACTATCTCGATTGGATCTCGCTCGTCTCGCTATCTATGCTCACGCATATCACCGCTTTCTCGGCCCATTTGACCATCACAAGGGTGTCGCATCGGCCTGCTTGTGGTGGTCAAGTGAACCCAGTCTGGGTTGGTATAGCTCTCGGTCTCGTCTTGTCATTTAACATGCTTTGCCTGGCCTTTGTGTCAGTTACTTGAGTATCTTGTGTACGATCATCATGCCCGCGATATTTATACATAGACGACTTTTTGAGCTGGAATAGCCTTTCTCATGCCCAGTGTTACTTATTTGCTGTACCACCTATCTGAACATGACATACACGATATTCATGACACTTATACTGTCAAGACTGGCTGTAGAACCCAATGTTGTGGTTGGATCTGAGCAATGTCACGAAAAGTAAAGAGGTCGGCCAGTCGTAAAGCAACCGCCGATAGGGGCTTCGACTTTCCACGTGGGGGCCGTGAGGACGCGAACTCACGCCAACAAATTCTGTGCGCCAGCGCGACGCGTTCCTCAGACTCTTGTCATCACCATGTCTGCCCTCCGTAACCTCCGTCAGCTCGCTGCTTCCTCTTCGCGCACTCTCGCGACGCGTTCACTCACGTCTGCGACGCGTGCTGCTCTTCCCCGCGCTGCCGTGCGTGCCGCGGTCGTTCCTGCCAGCAGGGCATTCTCTTTGTCTGTAAGGAGATTCGGGGAGGGTGCTTGTGAGTTTATACTTGTTTCTAGTTGACTTTCGGTTGTACTCACGCTGCATTATAGCCGACCCCGCCCTCTCGCAGAAGATTGCCGAGGAAATCACCTTTGAGAAGGAGTCGAGCTCGGTCGAGGAGCCTGACTTCTTGAAGACGTTCAAGTCCAATGGTGTCTGGCAGGTGTGCACTATGCGATTGCTGTGTTGCCATGGTTTGCCGAATATTTTTATAGATTGATGATACCGCTGGCAATGACGAAGTAACTCTGACCCGCAAGTTCGGCAACGAGGAGTAAGTTCATATGATAATCCAGCACCGTCATGGTACTGATACATGTGCTCTAGGATTCGTCTTGTCTTCTCCATTGCAGACTTGCATGCTCAGGAGGAGCCCGAGTTCAATGAGGAGAACGCAGAGGAGGACGTCGAAGATGCCGTTGGCGAGTCTTACCCCATCCGTTGCTCCTTCTCTATCAAGAAGGTTCGTATTTATGTCCCTGCTAGCTGTTGGCGTCAACTCTGACGCATACTTATACAGCCGGGTTCGACCAAGGGCGCTCTCACCATTGACGCCATGTGCCAAGACGACTCCTTTATGATCGACAACATCTCGTTCTACAAGGACGGCCAGACTGCAACTGAGTTGACAGCAGAAGCTGACTGGCAGCGCCGTGGTCTCTACATTGGCCCGCAGGTGTGTACATCTCTCGCCACAGCATCTGAATAGCTCTGACATGGCGTCATCATGATTAGTTTGACACCCTCGACGTCGCTGTCCAGGATGAGTTCGAGAAGTTCCTCACTGAGCGCGGCATCAATGAGAGCCTCGCATACTTCATCCCTGAGTACGCTGAGTGGAAGGAGCAGAAGGTCTGCCCGTTCTATGCGTATTTGAGTGATGCAGCGCTGACCGCAGTACATATAGGAGTACGTCCAGTGGCTCAACAACATCAAGGGTTTCATCGACGCATGAACACCTTGACCCATCCCTCTTACGCTCGACGGATGATGCCTTCCGTTCCCATCCCAAAAGCTCACACCCCACCATCTTGACTTGCGGATGACCCGCTTGTCTGCTGCTCTTACACTACGCTCATGATATTTTGTTCCGCTGTTAGCACCGCTCTCAAACATACACTCGCACTTATGCCTATTCCTTTCATGGTCCGCTACTACGCAGTCGTCTAAGGACTATCAAAGGTTGAGCGCTTGTCAGTCGCAGCTTGCGTGAAGTGTTGTCCCTCGTCTAGCCCCAATGCGGTGGGTTCCTTTCGCTCCGTGTAAGGTTCTGCTGGTTCTGTTATAGACGATTAGCCTCGTAACCAGGCCGTGCTGTCGCAGAGAAACCTCCCCCTCTCAAACTCTTGCGGCAGCGGGCTGGTAACGAGACTAATAGACGATGATGAGGTTGATCATCTGGTGGCCTGGCGTCTATTAGTAGGGTACGTTGCTATGACTGGCGATCCTGGCCGTATCACCTGCAGGACGTCTTTTTGTTGGCGACTGCCATGTCGCCCGCGTTGTATCAGCAGGTGGTACCCGAGGACTCGTTGGTACGTGCACTGCACAGGCTAGATATCCCCTTTGACGCGCCACTCAAATATACTTGGGTTGATGGCGTCCGGAGATTGATCCAGTGATCTGGATTCCGTTGCCCTTGTGTTGCGGCCGTTGTTCCGCTTTTGTCGACGTGCTATCATAACTCGTCGTCGTTTAGCGTTGCAATGCGGCGATATTTTGCTGTCTTCCTCGCTCTTTGGCTGGGAATTGCGGCTTCTAATCGTTTCTACGCTCTAACAGCCAAGGGTGTCGACTCTGTGAGCGGAGATGAGTTGTTGGGGCGATCTCTTGTTCGATGATGAGCGGATGCCGCAGCTGGGAGACGCGCCCGAGGCGGTGCTCAACATCCCATCGGTCTTTGATTGAGGCAACGTTACGTCCCTGACCGCCCTCGGTATAAGAGCCTCGCAGACCCTTGATGACCTTTTCCCCAAGTCCGTCGCTTTTCTCCTGTGGTTCTGCCGTTCACGAAGTCTCTTGTTTCTCTTTATTCTTCTAACGCCCCTCAACCAGGCTCCTTGAAACTCTCGTGTTCTGTAATCCACAGGTTCCACCTCTTTAAACTTTATATTTTTTTTACTCGTCCGTCCAACTCGTACTCTGTCAACAATGGCCGCCTGCCTTTCCCCCGTCAACCTCTCTGCGCCCATGTCCTCTTTCTTCCTCCGCCCCACCGAGCGCCAGTTCCAGCCTTTCGAGCGCAGCGAGCTCGTCAATGCCATCAGCACGGCTCTCCGCCAGCCGCGCGGTCCCCCGGCGCCCAAGACGCCCGTTCTCGGCGCGCCCGCACCCATCTTGATGGCTTCGCAGGCACCGGTCGTTATGGTCGCTGCTGCACCCAAGAAGAGCTGGCGCGATCGCGTTGCCGCTGCTGCTACTGTCGAGGCGAAGGAGGCGGAGCAGTGGAAGGAGGTTCCTGCCAAGAAGTCGCCCAAGGGCCCTAAGAGCTTCAAGACTCCCAAGTCGCCGAAGTCTCCCAAGAAGAAGGGCACTAAGGCTGCGCGTACTGCGTCGCCCGAGCCCGTCGTCGTCGAGGTCACTGCACCTGGTATATTATTCTCCTTTTTGTAAGCATAATCTCAAGCCTGACACATATCTCTTCAGTCGAGCCCGAGTCGCCCAAGGCCCGCGTGTACGACATCACCTACCTTCTCTGCCTCTCGACCTCGCCCCTCGTCGGCGTATCCGACTCTGAGCGCACTCACATGGAGGACCTCGTCTTCAACCACACCTGGCGCCGCGGCCCTCACCAGTCCATCTCGCGCCCTAGCTCTCGCGCGTCGAGCCGCTCTAGCTCGCCTACGCCTTCCAGCCGTTCGAGCTCGCCCGCGCCCGCAGCACCTATTCAGCGTCTCCGCTCGGAGCACCGCCGCACGAGCTCGAAGTTGAGGAACTCTGCCTCCAGCGATGAGGAGTGAATATACTGTATGGAGGATAAGGACGACAGGATCCGGATTTGACTGTCTGTATCGGATGAGGATAAATTATTATTATGCCTGTAACGACGACTTCCCCACTGTATTCGTGGTGTTATACACATTCATTATTCGTGTACCTGATTGCTGTGTGCTCTATGATGCCTCTCGAGTGTTTGAAGGTCTGGATGTGCAGCAAAACACGAGCATCGCCCGCCAGTGAGCACGCTGGGTCAAGCATGCGATGCATGAAAGCTGATGCTGGTCTCCGCGTCCCAGAATGAGTAGCATGTCAAATACAACGATGATCGTCTACTCATACAGCTCGTAGATCCCGTCAGGCTATGCGGGCTAGTATCGCAACCATACAATTACAGTCTTGGGGTCAGCGCCCAAGGAGGAAGTTTATTATGATTTGATGCCGGCTTCTGTTGCCGGATAACGCCGATAACGACAGACGCGTCTGACGTGCAGATCACGGCTTTGCTTGTACCCCCACCAGCACGCCTTTGAACGCGTATATCCCCTAAGCAGCAATGGAGCTTGAGCCCAAGCAGGAAGTGGAGGACGTCAGACGCGATACAAGGGACCGCGACATGGACCGCGACGGTGATAGACGCGACCGGGACAGGGACTCTCGTCCTTCTCCTAGGGACAGACGCGATTTTGGTGGTAGGGGTGAAGTAGTATACCTTTCAGAGAAACCTATACTAATGTTTTATTTGTCTATTAGGTCGCGGCAGTCGCCGTGGAGGACCTGGTGATCACTGGGAGCCCCTTGGAAAGCGCGACGTAGGTTTCGTAAAATCATTGTATGAGCTGTCCATTGACGACGACATCAGCAGCCGCGTCGCCCGCGTTCTCGTTCGCGCTCCCGCGAGCGCAGGCGCTCCGCCTCGCCACGCGGCGCTCGCCGCTCCAGGCGTTCGCGTTCTCGTGGCTCGCGTTCCCCACGCAGCCGCTCGCGTTCGCCGCGTAGCCGTTCGAGGGGTCGCGCGGCGGAAGCTTTCCCGCGCTCTCTTGGCGGGCCGATGAACGCGCCGCACGAGGAGGCCGTTGAATTCAGCAAGATCTCCAAACGCGAGAACCGCGTTTATGTCGGCAATCTCAGTTACGACGTCAAGTATCGCGACTTGATGGAGTTCATGAGGGGAGGTGGGTTGGGATCAAATTGTTGTGGATTTGGTTACGCTCTTCTTGGTGCTGCCGCGGTGTGCGGGGAGTTTGGTTTAAAGGTTCAGGTTGAGGTTCAGGCTTTGGACGTGTTGAGGAGAGAAGTCTGGCCGAGGCGTACGGCAGGTCACAGAGATTGCGGGGGTTTGAAGAGATAACGGGGAAGAGGGGGCAAATTGCCGATTTTGACGCCCGCTCTTTGCTTGCGGGGCACACGCCCACGGGTTCCTGGACGTAAAGATATTGGTAGGAGAGGCAGGCGAGGGCTTAGCAATTTCTCTTGGTCTGGGTTGGGTTGGCTGGCGAAGAGGATCGTTATTAATGGGTCTTTTGGGATATTAGCGGGTGAGGTGTTGTTCGCGGAGGTCCTTATTACTCCGACTGGCATTTCGAAAGGATGCGGGTGGGTACATTTTCATTGTTCCATTGCCTTCCTGAGCTGACGGTCCTCCAGCATCGTCGAGTTCGCTTCTCAAGAGGACTCGCAGCGCGCCGTTCGCGAGCTTTCTGAGCAGCCCTTGCTCGGTCGGCCTGTCTTCATCCGCGAGGTAAGTACCGCCACAGTGCATGGCCGCTTGTGCTTATGCCTCAACAGGACCGCGAGAACGAGTCTCGCTTCGGTGCGACCCCTGTTCCGGGAAAGATCGGTATGGCTATGGCTGGGCAGGGTCTTCACGCTGGCCCTCCGCCTCGTCCGGCTCACCACAACAGTCTTAGCGGTGGTGGTAGTGGGCCCTCTAACCCGGGTAACCAGCTTTACGTCGGAAATGTACTGTGCTTTCACTTGTTTAGCGGTCTATTTGCTGAACGTCCATTCGTAGCTGCCGTACCAAGCTGGCTGGCAGGATCTCAAGGATCTCTTCCGGTCTGCCGGTAACATTGTCCGCGCGGATATCAACATCGGTGCGGACGGACGCCCGAAGGGCAGCGGTACCGTTATTTTCGAGACCTCCAAGGACGCTCAGCAGGCTATCAGTGAGCTAGTTTATCGTGTTACGCAAGGTCCAACTAACCGAGTATAGGCATGTACAACGGCTTCGACTGGTACGGCCGCATCCTCGAAGTCCGCGAGGACCGCTTCGCCGGTCTCTCCGGCTTCCGTGGCGGTCGCGGTGGTCTTCGTGGCCTCCGCGGTTTGGGTCGGGGTCTTGGCCGCGGCGGTGGCTTCCGTGGTGGCTTTGGCGGAGGAGGCGGAAACGGCCGTGACTTCTCGAACCAGGATATCTACGCCGATTACTCTGGACCCGACCAGCCGAGCAATGCGCGCAGCGCTAGCGATGGCTACGCTGATGGCGGAGGCATCCCTCAGGGCCCTAGCTTCAACGCTAACCGCTCGTCGAACTTCGGTGGTGGTGCTGCTCACTTCAATGCTGAGCCCAGCCAGCAGATCATGGTTCGCAACGTACGTGATCGTCTTTGGGCGGCAGCGAAGAGCGTTGGTTAACATTGGGTTTAGCTTCCCTGGTCGACTGCCAACGAAGATCTCGTCGAGCTCTTCGAGACGACTGGTCAGGTCGAGCTTGCCGAGATTCTGTTCGAGGGCACGCGCTCCAAGGGTGCCGGCGTGGTCCAGTTTGCACAGGTCACCGAGGCGGAAACTGCTATTGGTACGACCTTATGTTTTTTTTCTTATATATATCGTGCGCTGATGTGTCTTCCAGCCAAGTTCCAGGCGTACATGTACGGTGGTCGCCCGCTCGACGTGCAGTTCAACGACCGCTGGCACACCTTCACGCCTTCCGCCGCAAAGGGCGGACAGGTGCCCATGCAGGCCGAGGCTACGTGATCTAGTTGAATAAACTGCTTGCCTCTTTCTTGTCAAACAGAGTGTTCGCCCTTCGTTCGAGTTGCTCGGGTCTTACAATCACTATACAGTTTCGATAATGCTTCAAAATGCGCTACGCGCCGACTGCATGTGCTATGTGCCACTCTTATGTATACAGACTGCTAACAAATGATCATACATTCTTCTTGGGTATCCCGGTATGGTCCGTCTCGCTCGTAACACCGCGCTCAAGCGTCAACACCAGAAGTATCAGACGCGGCAGGGTCTTCTTCATAGTCTCCTCCGCCTTCAAAGTGCTTCCACTTGCCCTCCATACTAATCGAAATATCGTTGATCCTCCTGAACTCTTTCTTCCACTTCGCCAGCACCTTCGGTGATACTGGGCGGCGCGCGGCGGTGGTCTGGTCTTGCACACCGCTGAACGCACATTCCTCCGAGAAGAAACCACATTCCATCGTCCCGCAAATCCTGCCGCCTCCGAGGAACGTCATCGTGCCTTCATCATAGTACATCTCTCCTTCGCCCTGCTCGTGTCCACGCCATTCAAAGTCGACCGTTTCGCCGACATATGATGGTGTTTTGGAGCAGCGGATGACGCCCTTGAGGATGCCGAAGTGGAAGTGGCCCCAGAGGTGTTTGCTTGTGCGCTTCGAGGGGCAGAGTGTCAGGGATAGTTTGCGGGAGCAGTCGTCGGGCCATTCTTCTGCGATAGAGGGTGCGTTGATTGTGTATCTGCAGGCGAGGTCGGAGGGCCGGAGCTGTGGGAGTGTCAGCGGCGCTTCGAGCGATAGAGTGCGAGGACATACCTGCTCATCGCTACGGCTCTTCCGAGTCTTGACTCGCTTTGGTCGGGAACCGCCTTCATCGCTAGCCTTTCTCTTTCGTGACTGCGAGATGGGATTAGCAACCTCAGGCGGTACAACCTCGCCAGCTTCAGCCAGAACAGCCTCATGCTTGCGCCGCACCTCATCAGCTTTCTTTGCCCACCTCTTCTCCTGCTTCTCCCGCTCTTCTTTGCGCCTCACATCCGCCCGCTTACACTCCTCCTCCCACTCCTCCTTCAGATCCTCTTCAATCCCTAGTAGCCTCTTCGGTACTTTCAACGTCTTCTCATCCCCGAACGCCTCCAGTAACTTCTTCTTCGCCGCTGCTTTCGTGGTGACTGGCCTCAAGCCATAATGGATCATCTGTGCGATGTAGAATGCGCCGGTTTCGTCCTTCCGCGTTGGGTCGGTGTTGGTGAGGAGGTCGTAGAGGTGCTTAGAGTCGGCGCGGGTGTAACGTTTGCGGTTCGGGCCTTGTTCGACGTACATGGCTTGACCGTCGTACCAGAATTGGCAGTCGATCGTTACGGGGTATGGGTCGTATGCGGTAGAGTACATTGTGTAGTGGTGGTGGTCTGGTGGTGAGGCGCGGGTTCATCAGCTGGTGGGGTTATATAACTTGAGTAGCTGGGCGCTTGACGCGTGACGTAGTTGTGGCACCGGGCGCGTTTCTGGCGCATTCGGGAACTTCGGCGCGAATTGGACTCGATGCGTTGTGACCAACAGATATGGAGTGTATTATGTTATCTAGTACAAACTACTAGTCGTCATCAGAACTCTCGCCGTCATCATCACTCGTGGTGTCCGACTCAGCAGGTCTCTCTTGGTAGACATCGCTCTTACCCCCACTCCAGAAACCCATCTGAGCATACTGTGCAGCACTTTCTGTGCCCTCGTTGATCCCTCGCCACTGACACTTCCATCTCTCAACGTTAAAGCCCCGGTCGTTATAACGATCTGTTGACTGCCCGTCGTGAGTGCCTGTGAACGCGTACTTCTTCGCGGTTCCCCCTTTGATGGTTCCGCGGATTCTGCCGTTCTCGAGGAAAGTTAGAGTCCCTTTGCAACTCGAGATATAAAACATTTGGTCCATCTGCTTGTCGTATCCACGCCAATTGAATATTGCAGTATCGCCGACGGTCTTTGGAGGCGCACTGCCGCGAATGATACCCGTAAGGCGGCCGAAGCTAAAGCTACCCCATAGGTGACTCCCAGTTCCAGATGAGACGGCGAGTATAAGCTTGAGACCAGAGTGAGCGTCCCAATCCTCCTCAATTGTAGGAGAGCTGAGCGTGAAGTTGCCCTCTACCTCCTGAATCAAGAGCTGGGTGACGTTACTTAGTACTCTATGGTCGAGGCCGAGCTATCACGCACCTTTTGGCGGCCAGCAAATATCCTCGCCTTCTTCGAAGCCGGTATACTCCCATCATCCACAGCCTTTCTCTTGCGCGGAGTCTCCGCCTTCGGTGCTGTTTCCTCGACATCCTCCTTCTTGACGGCAGCATCACGTCCGCGTCTCCGTTCCTCAATATCCTTCTGCGCCTCCTTCGCCGCCACCATCTCCCTACGTTCGCATATTTTACGGTGTCTCTCTTCGTTTCTGGCGTTCCATAGGCTCTTTATGTCCTCCTCTTTACGTCGCATTCCCCAAGGCACTTCAAGTTTTCGCCCTTCGCCGAACGCATCCAACAGCACCTTCTTCATCAAAGGTCTCGTTCTCTTAGGTTTCAGACCATAAAGCATGAGTTGTGCGGTGTAGTATGCGACAGACTCGTCCTTTTCTTTGGAAAATCCAGTAGCTTGAGAGTATAGTCGTCTGGGGTCGGCGCGGTAGTAACGGCGGTCGCGACGGTCACCCTCCACCTTCACGAACAAGCCCGTATCGCCGCTGTAGTAGAAATCACCGTCGCAAGTGATAGGACCAATGTAGCTTGTTGTATTTCCGATGCGAGACATAGCGTCCAAAGGTCGAGACGCAGAGTGGCGTATGACGGCTAGAGTTAAGCGCGACGTCGCGGCCGAGCGGGACGCCGAACAACACACGTGGCCGCGTAATGAACCGGTGACTGCGGTCCGCAGCGTCCCTTGTTCTTCGCCACCACCAGCATATCCTGGACTCGAATAGCATGGGCCAATGCAATTACGTTGGCATTCTGGAGCAAGGGATTTCGCGTACCGTGGACTCAGACCTCCCAAAATATGCCATCTCTACGCGAGTGATAGAGTATCTCGTGAGCTGTTCAGTACGTATTCCGACGTTTGTATACCGTGTAAAGATGGTAAGCCGTGCACGAACATTTGCAGATAAGGGGCATCTGCTGACACGACTCAGCAGGTGGCTATGTAGCCGTTTGCGACGCTCAAGGCTCCATTCTCGTCAAATTTGCCTCGTCGCGGAAGACATCATGAGGACGGTACAATGCGATAACGAACTAGCATATACAGGTAGATATGCAAACTCTACTTACATAGAGCGGCCCTACAATCCAATCGAAGTCTCTCGGTATATCCGCATCACGACCGACCTCGTATGTGCGCGCCAACTGTCGACCTCCTTGACGCTCAGCAGTCAGACCTTGTGATAGCAAAGCTTGAATTCAGCTCGCGCTACGCCGTTTCTGTGAGACGTCAGCTCCGATACAGGCCTGGGTAATCTCACTCTACGACGGATTCGCGATGGCTCCCCACGTTGCCACCCCAGTTCTGCGGTTCGCTATGGAACTATGTTGCGCGCGAAACTCCAGGTCTTGCAGTGTATCTCTCAAGCCAGCGGCTTCCATCGCGGGTACACCTGCACTCTACAAGTATAAAGCTCACGGAACTCTGTTCGCCTGGCGGCTTACTACCTCGTCCGGGGATCAGCGTCTGATCTCACATTCGATAGCTACCACCATGTTCTCTGTCCTCGAAGATGCGACTCTTGCTGCGCTAAGAAATCCAGTTCTGTTCATTGGTCTTGTCTCAGGCTGTGCATTGGCATTTGCTGGCCGTTACCTGAGCCCCTGGCGCAGACTCCCTCCCGGCCCTCCTGGTTACCCTTTCGTTGGCAATGTACTTCAGCTCAAGAAGAATCAATGGCTCCTGTTCAGCGCCTGGCGGAAGGTCCACGGTGCGTCACCCGATCTCTTTCTTCCTCCTATACGAATGTGCGTATTGACAATCCGCATGCAGGCGATATCTTCTACTTGAACGCTGCCGGACAACCAATTGTAATCATCAACAGGCACGATATTGCCGCTGACTTACTCGACCGCCGCGCCGGCATATACTCAGACAGGCCGACATGTATTGTTGGATGTGAGATCATGACTGGCGGTCTCATGTTTGGGGGTGCTCGATATGGCGACGCGTATGCATCATTCTCCTCTTACGCTCGTCGTTTTTTTCACTGACACGCTGTACAGTTGGCGTCGAATGCGTAAAGGAGCACATGAGGCAGTAAATAAGGTCGTTGCGCGTGGGCTCAACGAGTATCAGATTTCAGAGGCACTTGTGTTAGCAAGGAGCGCCATACGGAATCCTGCGGATTGGGATGGACATCTTCGTCTAGCCGCTGCGAGTTTGATGCTGACGAGCTTATACGGAGAGCGACCGGTATCTTTCGTTCTATAACAACCGGCATACCAATGCTGACACTATTCTAGCCTGCAAGTGCACAAGATTCTCGCCTTTCTTTCATCAATGATTACAACGAACATGTCACTCTGGCTATGGCAACTGGGGCACACTGGGTATGCCAATAACCATCTGATTATTCCGATATGCTGAGGAAAAGTCAGGTTGAGTTTTTGCCATGGATGCGTCACATCCCCAGCAGATTGGCTGCTTGTAAACGCTCAGCGGAGGCCAGGTATAAATCGGCCAACGATGAGTTCCTTCGGCTTTTCGGGCGGGTGCTAGAGAAGATCGTATGTGTATTCGTATTTTGTATATGTGACTGAGCTGACCGCCGTTGCAGGCTGTCGGCGAAGATCAAGCGTCGTTCTGCTCGACTCTCATTCACGAGTCAGGTCGTTCTGGGCTCAATGATCAGGAGAATGCGTGGCTTGCAGCTACTATGTAGTGAGTACTTTATTTCTGTTTCTCGCGTACCGTTCACGGTCTAATCTGGAGTCCAGCGCAGCAGGAGCCGATACTACTGCAACAGCTATGAGCTGGTGGACGTTGGCCATGGTGGCTTATCCAGATGCCCAAATGCGGGCGCAGCGCGAGATAGACGCCGTAGTAGGGCGCGCGCGCACACCCACATTCGCTGACATGCCTCATCTCCCGTATACATGCGCAATGGTCAAAGAAGTGCTCCGCTGGCGGACTGTGGCGCCTCTCGCGATGTAACAAACCTTACCTTCCTGCTTGATTGCACAGCTGATGTATTCCCAAGTCCACATCGCAGTATCGAGGACGACGTCTATGAGGGGTACTTCATACCGAAAGGGACCGTTGTCATCGCGAACGTATGGGAACTGAACCGCGACCCGGAGACGTATGGACCTGATAGTCATCAATTCAATCCCGCTCGCTATCTTGACGACAGTGGCAAACTCATCCCAGGCCCTCCCGGAACCAAAGACGATGGTCACTTCTCGTTTGGTATGCTTAAGCATCTCTCGCTTGTGTTGAACCACCTGCTGACTACTTGCAGGGTTTGGCAGACGGTGAGCTCGGACATTGAGCATCACAGTTCAAGTTATCTCAGTGCTCGCATCGTTGTAGAGTATGTGTCGGCAAGCACGTCGCGAACAACAGTCTTTTCATAGAGATCGCAATCTCTTTATGGGCGTTTACTTTGGCTAATGTTAAGGGCCAGAAGATAGATGTTGACGCTTTTCTCGACGAAGGTGTTGTTGTGTGAGTGTCTTGATATTATACAGCTTGGCGTCTCTGACCACCTCGTTGTAGTCGCCCACAACCTTTTCAGGTTGACATCCAACCTCGCTTTCCCGAGGCAATCGCGATATTGTCTGAAGAGTGCGAGCTCCGGGGTCGCTAACTCTCTTCTATGTTCTGCTCTTGATGTATATTCGAAACAGCCCGCACTCTATACACGATTTCGTTCATTGTACTCTACATGCTGACTCTTCTGCAGGTGACACTGACGTGCAGGATAGTCTCTCGCTCATGTCGCTGCTCGGTACATTATTGATTCAAGAGGCGCCCCTCGTCGGTCCAGGTCAGTAGGTCATGCATATACGAGTCCTCCGCGCGGGCGTCGGTCGATCTGCACCGCATACGAGTCATGAAAGAACTTCATCTTGGTCGCCGTGAGTAACGCTGCCAATACAATTGCGGCCATCCATGGTCTTGGGATGTATTCTAGTTGCGCTGTGACGATGACTGGTGGTGAGAGACATTGACAAGCTTGCTTAACGCACCAGATGAGTGATTGTCATAGCAGTATCTGTAAGAACGCACGTGGTTGTGAACCTTAAGCAAATGACAGCAAATGACGCGACGCGTCCAGAGACGCGTCTTGTCTCCTACTTCCACCATATAAAAAGTCGATCTTACCCTCACATCGATACTGCAGTGGACCAGACAATCCGTGAGATTTGCGGAACCGAACTTACCGAAGTCGATGCACTCACGCTCCGTCTGAGTGCGCCAACGTTATGGTATCGAGCGACCCGTCCCACGACACTTGGCCTAGACGCTCACCCTCGGAGAGCTTTTTCACGCCGCCTTTTGCATTGGACACTGTTACTCGCCATTGCATGGAGCATACACATGAATCCTTCTTCGCGGATGCGTCTTCTCAGGTCACCGAACCTACTTAACTCAAGAAACCGACTGGCACTGTCTGCCCGTTCTCTCTAGACGACAAAGCAATTGAATGGACGGGATCTAACTTTGATCACATTGAAACCTGCTTAGCGTATTCTCGGGACTCGTTCGGATCGCGTAACTTGATCGTCGTCTCTTCCCCATCTTGAACTGGCGGATGCGCACCAATACTGCTGGGTCACTCTGGAACTATGCACTGTAGCGCTCGGAATCACCCTAAAATATTACGCATACAAAGGGCGACTCGCAATCGATCTCTTCTAGTAACCTTGCGCGATTTTCTTCTACGTCACCAGAAGCTTGAGGCTTGAAGGTTCGCAATTATCACCAGCCAATGGGCCGAACAGAAGCTCATCGATTACACACTCAAGCAGGAAGGCATATCTCAGGACTCAGGAGGTTCCGCTGACAAGAGTCAGGAGGTAGATCTGCATTGCACGTTTGCAGCGTCCTCTGCCTCACTATTCGTCAGACTTCACTGGTCGCGCGAGGCACCATGAGAACGGCACCTTGCGATAACGAACTCACACATAGACAAGCTGATATACAAAGACTAGTGAGATTTGGCTCTACAATTGAAGCGGGTCGGTATCTTCGCATTGCGGCCGGCGTGTATTAGTTCCCGGCCACGTTACTCTTATGATAGTCAGCAGTTTGCCTTGTGATAGCAAGACTAGATTCCGGCTTCCGCTACGACGCTGCTGCTAGACGCTGGCTCTGCACCCGTGAATGGGCCGATCCACGATAGGTTATTGTGAGTACCCACACTTCGCTACCTTCAGTCCTACAATTCGTTTGGGACGTCTATTAAGCGTTGAACTCCAAACGTTGCGATGCACTCCCAAGCTATCCCGGGCCGCCTCAGTACCACCGCTTCTATCGCACGTATATATACTGACCTTTGCCAGACTGCATTAGTACCGGGGCTTCCCAGCTTTCAGAACACACTCGACAGTCAATCTTCACCATGTTCTCCCTTCTCACAACTGTGAAATATACGGCACTCGAGAACCCAGTGTTGCTCTTTGGTTCCATCTCAGGCTTGATTCTGGTTCTTTTCGTACGTTACCTGAGGAGCCCCTGGCGCAAGCTCCCTCCTGGGCCTCCCGGGCTTCCTCTCATCGGCAATGCCCTCCAGCTGCAAGGTATGCAGTGGCTTCTGTTCAGCGCTTGGCGTAAGGCATACGGTGCGTCACAGTCGTCATAGTGTTGCATATGGCCACTACTGATCGACCTTGCAAAGGCGACATCATCTATCTGAACGGTGCCGGGCAGCCGATGGTCATCATAAACAGGACAGATATCGCGACTGAATTGCTCGACCGCCGCACCGGTATATACTCAGACAGACCGCCAAACATCGTCGGATGTGAGATCATGACTGGCGGCCTCTTGTTTGCCTTTACACGTTACGGCGACACGTACGACTTGCTCACATCGCTCGAGTCATCACGCACTGACGCGCGTTGTAGCTGGCGTCGGATGCGTAAAGGAGCGCACGAGGCGGTCAACAAGGTTGTAGCGCATGGGCTCAATGATTACCAGATCTCAGAGGCCCTCGCGCTGGCGAGGAGTGGTTTGCTAGACTCCACGGCCTGGGATGGGTATCTGCGTCGAGCCGCCGCCAGCCTCATGCTATCGGGCCTGTACGGAGAGCCCCCAGTGAGTCTCGTATTCAGCCCGGAAGTCGACACGTCGCTCATGCTGGCTTCAGCTCGAGAGCGAGCAAGACCCTCGTGTTCGTTACATCAGCACCTTCAATGAGGTCCTCACGCTTGCTTTTGCACCCGGCGCGTATTGGGTGCGCCCCTTCCAATTGAGCATTCCCTCACGACACTAAGGAGGTTAGGTCGAACTGATGCCGTGGATGCGGCACATTCCAAGCAGATTTGCTGCTTGGAAACGCACAGCGGAGGCCTGGCATAGATCAGGTAGCGATGAGTTCCTCCGGCTCTTCGGACGTGTACAAGAGAAGATCGTACGTCCCTGCCACATTTGCATATACCTGTGCTGACGGCCACTGAAGGCTGTCGGCGAAGATCGAGCGTCGTTCTGCTCAACTCTTATACATGAGGCTGGTCGCTATGGACTGAGTACTCGGGAAAACGCGTGGCTCGCAGCCACTATGTAGTGAGTGATGTGTTCTGGCCTCACTTCTCGTTTACGGTCCAACATGGTCTCCAGTGCAGCGGGCTCAGATACATCAGCCACGTCTATGAGCTGGTGGACGTTGGCTATGATTGCCTACCCGGATATACAAACGCGGGCACAGCGCGAGATAGACGCCGTTGTAGGGCGCAACCGTGTTCCCACTTACGCGGATATGCCCCATCTTCCGTACATCAGCGCTATGGTCAAAGAGGTGCTTCGCTGGGCACCTGTGGTGCCACTCGGGGTGTGAGGTTCTTTGCGTTATCGCTTCATCACTCAACTGATGGTCCCCCAAGCGCGCATCGCAGCACTGAGGACGACATTTACGAGGGATATTTCATTCCGAAAGGGACTGTTGTCATTGCAAACATTTGGGAGCTGAACCGTGACCCAGGGACGTACGGACCCGATGCTTCCCATTTCAACCCCGCCCGCTTCCTCGACGAGAAAGGTCAACTCATCTCCGGTCCTCCTGGTACGAAGGAAGACGGACACTTTGCATTCGGTACGCTCGTTTACCCCCTCATGCCCTGTCTTCTTTCTCATGACTCGCAGGATTTGGTAGACGGTGAGCAGATCCAGGACACTGTGTACTGACTCCGCTTCCTTACTCATGACGATACAGCGTCTGCGTAGGCAAGCATGTCGCGAGCAACAGTCTCTTCATCCAGATCGCCATGTCTTTGTGGTCGTCGACCTTATCGAACGTCAAGAACCAGAAGATCGACGTCGAAGCCTATCACGACGAAGGTCTTGTTGTGTGAGTCCCTCAGTCATATGCATAGGTAGATACCAAGGCGACTGATATCTTGCGTAGTCGGCCACAGCCTTTCCGGGTGGATATTCAACCCCGTTTTCCCGAAGCACTGGCGATGTTGACGCAAGAATGCGAGCTGCGCGATCGCTAAGTTCATGTACCGACATGTCTGCCGTTTCCTTTCGTCGTCTTTCAACCGAATGTATCACCATTATGCGCTATAGGTTAAATAACGTCGCTAGCTTCGAGAATGGATTGTTTAGTCCTGCCCGGGACGATACCGTTGATCACAAGGCCCCCTCGTACCCATAGTTGTACCCGTCATTCTCATCTTCATCTTCATCACCGTTACTACCGGCGTCAGATGTGTCCGAATCGGCCGGCCTCTCCTTGTAATCGCCACCTTCGCACCAGCTACCCCAGCGCCCAACCCTTGCGGCATTATACGTGCGATCGTTGATACCGCGCCACTCATCCTTCCACTCTTCGACGTGCATGCTCCACTCGGTACTACGCAGAGTATCGGTGTCTTGGATACCAGAGAACACAAACTCGCGCATGAACCCGCCCACCATGGTACCGCGTATCTTGCCGTTGCCGAGGAATGTAAGCGTGCCTTTGTTCATGTCGCCGAACTCCATTTGGCCTTCGCCCTGTTCGTGTCCGCGCCACTTGAATGCGACGGTGGCACCGATAGTAGTCGGCGGTAGGCCACCGCGGATGATGCCTTTGACGATGCCAAAGTCGAAGCTACCCCAGAGGTGCTTGCCGGTACCGCGAGAAGGGGAGAGCGTCAGCGTCAGTTCGCCTGAGGCGTCGTCCCACTGCTCCGCGAGGTAGGGTGCGTTGATGGCAAACTCGCCCTTCACGTCCAGATCCGAGAGCTACAAGAAGAACGCGTCAGATATACGGAATTTGCAAGAAAGACTATCGGAATGCACCTTGCCACCGCTCGTCTTGGCCTTCTTCTGCGTTGCGGTTCCTTCATCCGTAGCCTTCCGTTTACGCGAGGAAGCCGCCTTTGGGGCTGCCGTGTTGCCGGCCTCAAACTCAGCAAGAATTGCCTCATGTCTTCGCCGCTCCTCTGCACGACACTCCTTCTCCTTCCTTTCCCTCTCCTTCTCTTCTTGCTCGAACCGGACGCGATCCTTCTCGTTCTCCGTACGCCACAACTCCCGAAGCTCCTTCTCCAGCGCAACAACCTTATCCGGAACTTTGATTTCCTTCCTGCCTCCAAAAGTAGCCAGGAGCGCCTTCTTCGTGGCATCCTTCGTCTTTGAGGGTTTCAGTCCGTAGTGGATCGCCTGAGCATTGTAGTACGCCTCGCTCTCGTCCTTGTGCGGCGGAGGTTGTCGCTTACGCGGAGCGCCCTTCTTGGTTGAGGCCGGGCCTTTGTCGACCCAGGTAAGTAGCTCGTAGAGTTTGGACGCCTCTGCGCGTATATAGCGTTGGCGGTCTTGCATGACGTATAGGCCCGTCATGTTGTTGTAGAAGAATATATCGTCGCGAGTGACAGGGCCAGCATAGCTGCTCATTTCCCAGCCAAAGCTCATGGCAAGAAGTGTTCGTAGTGTGTAGAGAGGTGAAGGCTGGTTTCAAGGAACGATGTGGTTGTCTGTCGCGACATGAACTAGCGACGCGTGCCAACAATAATGAAAGAACACACGTGGCCGCGTAGCTAGCGGGCCCGATCTGGCCGGTCTTAGACTTTGGCGCATCTCGGCACTATGTATAATCGGACTGATCGTGGGTGGACTTGGGAGTAGACGAAGCGTGATATAGACGTGTAGGTACTTCACGCCATGGGGTACTGTAAGGACATATGGTTGAGGTATCCTCGACGGCTCTGAGTGTGGGATCAATCGCGCGCGCCTGTCAACCTAAAGCTGAACCCTGCTGAACCGAACAAACACGTTGAAGTTCCGACGCCACAGCCTGTAGAAGGCTAGAGTTTCACAGCTTGCACGAATCAAGGATGCAACATCGTAGTACGTAGAAATCGCTACTTCCGACGCGAACATGGCGGTCAAGAGCAAGTGGCAACGCCCAGAGATCCGCGGTCAGAAGAGGCGCATGCGCAGCAGCGGCGAGCTCGCACCTCTTCTTGAATGCGACGACGACGACCTTCTGCTCTGCTAATTCTGAGATGACAGACTATATGAATGGGCGCCCTGTGGTGCACGAGTCGCTCCAGGCTACATCGCCTCTGGCGACGCTCGTTCGCCAGACATCTACCCGCCGCACTGGTGAACATTCTAGTCCCAGGCGGGAGCAAAGGCGTCAGGATGCTCAACCTGAACCTCTTGCAATAACTGTGACTCCCGACATGGACTATGGCTCTCCTGAGCGCGAGGAGGGCCACAGAAAGATGGGTCGCCCGCCATCAAGTCCACTGCTACATACGCGGTTCCGGGCGAGCACTGGCACTCAGCACTCGTTCAATACGCTTGCGATCCAGTCTCAGGATAATTCCTTTGGATACGGCCAGGACGTGTACTACGATGAGGACTCGAGCGTCTATATGGCGGATTATCCCAGCCCACGCGGCTTCGCTGGCGAAGGCAAACATGATTCTCTAGATGGTATGTTGATTGCCAAATTGGGCAATCAATGCGCCGGCGCTCACATTATCTCGGACAGTGCCGGATTACAAGTACCGCCCACGAAGATCTAGCGAACTTGACCCTTTCGTACGCTCCGGGTCATCGTCGCCCGTCACTCCTCCGGCCTTACCTCAAGTTCGCGTTGAACCTCCAGATCCATACTCGTACCACCCATCATCTCTCGCGCCCTCGTCATCATCTTCCTCCCACTTTCCTTCTGTTCCGGCATCAGCGCCTCCTTCTATGCCCGGGCGTGTACCCAGCACCTCAGGTTCGATCAACTATAGCCGCCCGCACAGGCCAAGCGTTGAAGGGACCGACGACGCCAAGCGCCGTGTTCTCGAGCGCAATGCGCAGCGCCGTAATGCACCGCACTCGGCCGCTACATCAATGTACTCGGGCAGCAACTCGATGTACAGCCAATCGCGCGACGCTATAGCGAGCACGTACTCCGTCGTCAGCGCCCCTGGAACGCCGTATAATCATAATCGGCAAGAACGTAGAGCTATGCCTATACGCAGCGATAGTGACCCCGCGGGATTAATTCCTGGGTCTGCACCGCCTGCGGGCTCGCGCTCTACATCGCCACTTCACCCGGAGTCTAGTACAAGTAGCAGCACCAAGCCTGGTCCTGCACGACCACCACGACCACCAACCCTCGATATCCCAAATCCAGTCATGCTCTCCGCCGCCTCTCCCTCTTCTCATCAGTCAGCGGACAGTGGCACGCCTGTGAGCGTATACAGCAACTACTCGTACTATCCCTTCGAGAGTGCTGCACCTTCGCCCATCGGAGCTACATTGCAGGTTCCTGGCACAGCGCCAGCCATGCATCGCTCGCACTCTTCGCCTTCGCTCGGTTCTTCACCGTCATCATCTTCACCTGGTTTCCTTGCGCCATCACCATCTTCCGCTCGTCCATCGACTGCAACTTCGCCATCTTCTGGACCACACACAGCAGATGACTACCTCCAACTTGGCATAACACACCATGAAGCAAACCGATTGGAGGAATCCGCTCGATGCTTCGAACAAGCCGCACGGCTCTCTGCTTCCTCCCCCAATTCTGAAACCAGTGGAGTAGGCATGCTCATGTATGGTCTAACGCTACGACACGGATGGGGTTGCCCGCAGGATGAGAAAGCTGGGTTTGGATGGTTGAGAAGAGCGGCAGAGGCGGCTGTGGGGGACTTGGAGAGGTTTAGGAGGGAGATGCCGAGTGGTGGGAATGTGCCGGCTGGGAAGGGGAAGGATGAGGCTGTTAAGGTTGAGCTTGTGCTTGCGATCTATGAAGTTGGGCAATGCTTCGTTCAGGGATGGGGCGTGAAGAAGGATCCGAAGATGGCAGTGGTGGGTTTCTCTCCCATCTTTTCGCCAGGGCGGATGACTGACCGATGGACATTGCCTTTGTACAGAGCTACTTCCGCGTCGCGGCAAATCTGGGCGATGTGGATGCACAGCAGGAGCTCGCGTTTTGTCTCGCCAATGGACGCGGATGTAAGAAGGATAGGAAGGAGGCCGCGCATTGGTATCGAGAAGCGGTGCGTTCTTCCTCGCTGTGTCGTCGTCAACTGCGGGAGAGGCTTATGCTATGTGTGTAGGTCAAGCAGGGCGCGAGCGATGTTGGACTCGCGTGGATCTACAAGGAGAAGTTCCAATGATTTCAATCTTTCTTTTCATCTTTTCCGGCATGGATTATCTCAGTCACAGCGCTTCGGTTGGACGATTAGACGGACTCATCGGATTTACTCTGTACTATACGGCGTACCCATTCAATTCAACTTTCCTCGGTGTACATAGCACAATTTCTTATACCATTATGTGTTCTGCTCTTCTCGCGCTTGAGACTCTTCTCGTGAATAGGACGTCGAGTGCCTTCATCCTCGCGATCAAGTGATCCAATAGATCGTTAGAAAATTCGACAGCGCAGATGAGCAATCGTCGTCCAAAGCGCGGTATTACTCACGACATTGCTTTGCAATGCATGCTCCGTTCACGCGGGATACTTAGAGGAAGATGATGTATCAGTGCCAGCACCGTACTATATATGCGTGTATATGATAAGGAGCGAGCGTAAATGAGAGACGGACGGCTGCTGCGAGCCTACAGCGATATGTATACTAACTTGAGTCCTGAAGGTTGATAGGCAGAATTATTTAAAAGAAGGTATAAGGGGGACATAAACCACGGCGAACCCAAACAAAAGATACAGGGTATACCAAGACACAGGAACCAAAGGCATGCACTCCGGGCGAAGGAGACTAGCGCATGATAACGATGGGAAGACACGCGCATGTCGACCTCACTTGTCGCTCTCGGGCAATAGCGAGTGCTGGGTCGCATTTCCCGAGTCGTAGTTCTTACCCTCCACCGGAACCAGCCCATCTCTAGCGACTGTGACTTTGAAGTTGCCTGCCTGTCTGCGTCCAAGAGTGGAATCCATATCGTAACGGGCCTGTTGGTGGGACAGTTGGGCCGCCACCAAGGAATTGTTCAGGGCCATGATGCCCAGCAGATCGACATCGTCAATGGGTGCACGCCTCCTCGACACGGCCATCGCCATGATGTATGAGCCGAGTGCCGTCAGGAGAATGGCCAACACCGTCCCGAGAGTCAGATACAGAGTGTCGACCTATTGAAGGATATATCAGCTTTGAGATCGAGAGGTGAACGACATGACTGACCTGTACTTGCCCAGCATATTCATAGTATGTAACCTCCACGTTGCCACGAGTTTTCTTCACAGTGCGACTCGAGAACGGCGCCTACGATTGTGTAAACACAGTGTCCGGAAAATTGGTACCAATACTCAGCACTCACTTGCGTGGTATATGTTGTGAGCGTGCCATCATCCACCGCAGCGGACCACATCATCAGAGTTGTGGCTCTTGCGAGCGCCTCCTCGACGATGGACAGAGACTTCTCGCCCTCAGCACCAAATATTACCGTCGTCACTGCATTGCAGTAATTAGACTCGATGAACTTTGCACAGGTGGGATCTAGACGCACGAAAGTCTTCAATGAGCGTTGGCACATGGCAGCTGTGATACGTGTTCTGGAGATCCTGGCGATTGAACGTGCTACCGTTGCCAGTGGAAACGTAGTCGATGCAGGACCATTGCGAGATGTCGGGAGGGCTGGGTTGATCGCGCCAGAGGGAGACAGTGTTGTCTGGAAGAAACATGGAAGACCACATGTCTTCCGGCCTACGACGTTTCCTATGAGCACACGTCTCAAAAATCAAGATGCCGCAAACGCACTTTGTGGAGCTTGTCAAGTCGGGTTCCCAGTCCGCCCATAATCTGATCTCAGTGTCCCCTTCGATCGGCACGTATCCCTCCTCCTCCTCCAACATCACCTCTTCCTCCGTGGTCAATAGATTCGTGCGGGCATCTAGCGTGGCGCCACCCGTCGTTGTAGACAAGGAGCACCCGATGACTTGTACCATCAAGCCCGTATTGAGTATCTGCCCACCGGCTAGCTGCACGTCGAGTGGCCATGGCGAACCCATAGACCCGTCGGAGTCGCTGATGGGCCGACTTCCAGACAGACCGGCTTCGTTGTAGATGTTGTACAGGACCACATTTCTCCCGATGCCAGAAACCAGCGGGCTGCTGGGTATGCGCATCAACACGTCTATAACGGTTGTCAGAACGATTGCTCTGCGCGGCAAAGGGGAATTACCGACTAGAAGGTTGCCACAGCCCACTAATCGCGTTGGACGTATTGGAAAGGGATATGTTTAAGCTGTCGACCAAGTTCATAGACTGAGAGTCGAGGTTATAGTTGATTGAAAGGAGTGTAGGTAGACGGGGGTCATTGCCATCCTGCAGGCCAACGCCAGTGGAACCACTCGGATTAGCGGTTGCAGACAGAGATACTTGCGGTACGCTTCCGCATTTCACGTGGAACTCCGTGAAGTTGACCTGTGCGGTGCCCGGACGGTCTAGGGGGGAAATGCGGCTTAATGTGTCAAATACGCGATTGCTGTACGGGTCCACGCCTGCCAGGTCCTCCTCGTTCACGTAGAAGCTGCTCTCAAGGGCCAGACTGGCCATATACCAGTCGAAGCGCACCTCGGAGAAGTTTGAAGGTGTTTGTTCTGACAAACCCGGCGGTAAGAGCGCATCTACGGGGACAGCACCTAGCCAGGTGGTGTTGGGCAGTGAGATGGTAGAGTTCACATAAGGAAGATTGAAGATATAAGACGAGCTCGTGCCAAGTCCGGTAAGGGTGGCGAAATAGGCCGTGATCACGATGACCTCCGTCAATGCGACCCGGTAGCGCAGGTTCTGGTAAAGAATAGATAGCGCGGCGCCCAGTCCGTTCCAGGCCGCCATCTTGTCGGACAGTGTCGTAAGTGGTTGAGGTAGTCTGCTGAAGACTGACAGGATAGCGATTGGTCGCATAAGGTATACGATAGCGGTTGAGAATGCGACCATAATGTACTACGATGGTTTCTCAGCGATCGATGATCATCTATATGCGGGCCATACGCACATGAGGGATCACGTTGATATTGTTTTGAACAAAGGGCACCCAATCCAAGGGCACTCTGTGATGTGACGCGACATTTCGGGCTCGAATGATCCAGAGCGAGATATGAAACGCTAGCACACCAAGGTGCAGTGCCATTGGCAAACTGACGAGCCTCCGGCGTTGTAATGGTTGGCCTGCTCGATGACAGTCAGTACCCCTGGGAAAGACATTTGATAAACAGGTTCATATACTGACGTGAGCCGCGGGTCTCCGAGTCTGGATTGTTCGACGATGTCAAGCCTTGCTCGTAGACGGTCCTATCGATACAGATGCCTGTGTCAGCTTCAGCCTTCGTAAGGATGGTTGTACACACTGCGACGATCCAGCACCTAGGCTGCCATGTGGTAAGTCTGGAGCTTTGTAGCTGGAATCCATGGCAGAAGACGATAGGAGGGAAGGGGGCTCAGGATCCATGACATTGTGAGCATGAAACCAAGGCTTGATATACGCGCGGGCGACAAGCTTCAGACGGGCTGAGCCGACTGTTGACATGGGATAATTTACCGAATGGCGGGCTCAAACTGTTCGGAAGTGAACGTGCCGGTAAGCTTCAGCACCAGGTCCCGTTTCAGCCAAAGACGGAAAGTAGGCCATGAGTGAAGCTGGTGGCGTCGAGATGCATTGCAGATGTCGCAATGACTATTTCAGCCATCACATCGCCATGAGTAGGTATATGCGGAAGGCAGAGGGTGTCCCGTAGGTGCCAGCCAGTAAGAACACGCGGAGATGTGGATCATGAACACCGGCGCTGTACAAGGTACAGCCAAGACACGGGCATTGGGTCCTGGACGAGTTGTTCGGCAGAAGTCTGTGCGGTGTATCATTAGGTAGCTTTAGGCAATGAGTGTTCCATAGCACATCTACCTGTGTATGGTCTATTCAGATCAAATGGGCCATGCGCTTACTGTCAAGGCGGCTACTCCGGGCGTCGCACGAGGATGCAGATGTTTCATAGTAAGGCTGAATGATCAGTGAGGGGAGTCATAAAAGGCATATCAGTGAGCTTGAAAGAAGACATCATCACCACAGTTACATACAAATGACCGGCTGTCATATCAGTGACGACATACTACTCTGTTCTCGAATCGACAACGAGTTTGTGTAGCGGAAGGCAAGCTATGAAAGTCAGATAAGCAACTGAACGGATTTGAAGAGTAGAAGAGGCTCACGACGTAGAACAAGCGTGGAAGTCACTGTCTGATTGTGCGTACTGAACGAGTTCCCGACATCGGGAGCTATGCAGTAATCATCATGGCGAAAATCTTCTCAAAGATCACATTGTTCAAAACATTCATCCGCGAGACAGACCATTATCTTTGATAGCTTTGAGGAAGGCGAATCCTTACATCGAGTCAAATGATGCTGGACTTGATGCGCATCGCTATGTATGTTTGGCCTAAGTGAATGTGGTATAGTCTGCGCCGCTCCGAGGCCCGGGAAGCGCGGACGAACGTCAATTATAGAAGTTATCGTGACTTCACGAGAGGCATCACGCATCAGTGTTTAGAAGTCATGTATCGCGGTTGGGGCGCATCCATTCGGAGCCTCATGTAAGGCAGTCGAGAGATCGCATGAAAAGATCGAGCACAGACATTGACTTTCTCGACCGAAGAATACTAGGACCTCCAGCACCGGTAGAACCGTACACCGACGGTGATCCTTCGCGCAAGACAGCCAGCGGCGATTCATTCAGATACGGACGAACACGGAGTTCGATCGTCCTATCCTAGGACAAGGACAGGTAGACGAATGACCACATTGCCGGTTGTCTGCCAAATCTTAGGCTGTCAAGCCTTCAACACTCATGATTCCGCATGGTCACCCGAGTATGCTGAGCCAGTAGGTTGAACACGCCTTATGGCAACATGGCATTTTGATCAGCGGCCAGCCAAGTCTGAGTTGTCGCCCGCATACGGGGTTGGACTCTGGTCAGGCAACCGCGAAATCGTATCGTCCTCGAAATCCCCTCCATAGATCCTCAACCTTCCATTACCGCCCTCGCTCGCTCGCGCTGCACGCTGCGCAGGCGCCATCCCGAACACCGTCTCCTCGACAGGCTCCGTCTCGCCGTCCAAGTCGCCATCTTCAAATGAATCGTCCCCGAAACCACCATCAACGAAGCCGCCAGCGAAGGGGTGTACTGCACCGCCGCCACCAGCCATTATATCAGATGTGTTGCCGCCATCGCCGCCATCGAAGCTATCCTCAGAATCGCCACTATCATCTAATTGGCTCGATGCGCTGCCCGAAGCGAGTATGAACGCCGCAGATGGATTCATCGAGGTATGGTTATCGTCGACTTCAAAGGAATCGTCGAAGGACGAGTCTACATCCTCCGGTGGCGCAGAAGACGGGTCGTTAGCAGCGTTTTGTACACGCCGCATCAGGTTCTCGAGCGTCGAGTTGATTGATGAGCTCATCCCGCTCTCTTGCGGTTGCTCTTGCCACCGCGGCGGTGTAGGTAAACTGCTATACGTGCTCGAGGTCGTCTCCTCATGCCCGTAGGCGCGTCCAGCAGCCTGCTCGAGGAGATCGCGTCCAATGCGCGACGCGGCTGCCTTCGCAGGCGAGCGTGCGATCGTCGTAGATCTGGGCGCAGGCATCTCCATGGACGACCCGAACGACGACGAGACCTGACTCCCGCCACCGTACTTCTTTCTTAGATTCGCAACGAACGACATATCGTCCTCGTCTTCACCCTCATCCGACTGCGGTGGTGGTGGCGCACGTCCCCGAGCGGGAGAACGAATGACACTGATATCGCGCAGATCCACGACGCCCGACCAGTTCTTTGGGTCTGTCCCTTCGGGTAGGTAAGGGTTGTGTGCGGCTGAGACACGACGTGAGGCCGTGGTACGAAGAACGTTTTCTCTGAGACTTCGCGAGCGACCCTTGCTCTTGCTGCGAGAACGAGAGCGTGACGGTGATGGTGAGCGAGAGGAAGGGAGGATGTGCGCTTGTGGAGTCGGCTCGTCATCTAGGATAGAGTCCTCGCTGTCCGTAGACGGCACTTCGATCTGAGAGTGCTGGACAGATGTGGACGCAGGCAGAAACACCGGCCGTTCAGGCATTTCGTCGTCCAGAGAAAACGCACGAAGACCGCGGCTTAGTTGTGCAAGCATAGGAGAAGAAGTCACGTGAGAGGAAGTGTCGGTTGAGAAAGAGTCTTGCGGATTCTCCATGCGGTAGCGAGTGGTAGTCGCAGGAGTGGAAGAGATGGCATTCGACCCAGGCATGAAAGAGCTTTCTGAAGGCGTCCGGTCGGGGTCGAACGTCGTGTTATGGGTTGGATCCACTGATGGAGAGGGATGGACGGATTTCGAGATATCGGATGGCCCTGCTTCCCGTATAGTTTGGTCCGCTGCAGTCTCCTCGGCTTCAGCAAAGGGCTCCTCAGGCTCTTCGGCGTAGGAAAAGTCATCCCTGGGAAGATTCACTTGCGCAGCCGCTTCAAAAAACGCTGTCCAGGACTATTAAAGCGTTCAACAATGACATTCGCATTCTCAAAGGGAGGAAATACTATACCTTCGCGGCATCCCGCACCGGCTCAGTAGCGACCGCAAACCGCTTGAACGTCGGGAGTAGGCGCGTCAACAAGAGATGATGGGCTTGGGCAATGTTCGCATCGATATTCTGTAGCCGGATAAGATATCGTTCAGCATATATTCACGGAAATCAGCGCACTTGAAGCTTCAGAGTCTTCATATGCTCAATCTGGTCGTTCTGGTCATTAATCGGCGCGTTCGTATCCAACCCTGGTATATGGGTGTCGGCAGCGTTCGGCGAAGGCTCCCATCTCTGTTGCAAAGGTTCGATAGGCTTTAGTTCGCGAATCGGTTTACTTGACATGGTGGACGCGAGACGCAAGATGCGACGGACGCGTTCGTTGGACGCGTCGCGCTTCACGCGCTTGAGCGCTTAAGGTACGCGACCACGTGTGTTCTTTATCTACGCGATCACTGCGCGTCCTTGCCGGTCCGTTCGTCTCGCACGAAGCTTGCCCTTGACCACCAGCTATCATCGCAGCACAGCTATACTGTCTACAGTCAGAGTCTGACGCGGCAACATGGCTTCTGTCACTCGTGACAATGTGCTCTTCTTCGACCATCGCGGCTTGTACGTGGTGCAGAATAACCAACGTTACACGCGCGCTCCGGACTCGCACCTCTACGACCTGCTCACTTGGACCGACACAGGTCCTGTTTTAACCAAGAAGGGAATACCTGCAAAGCGCCAGCCTCGCCCTCACAAGGACGAGAGTACCGCCTACTATATTTCCCAGATGATCCTCTATGGGCTGAAGCCTCTGAAGACGAGGCCCGCGGCGAAGAAGGCGCTTCTAGCCGCATTCGGCTCTGGGAGGAGTCTTTCAGTATCGGAGAAGGTCAATGATGTGGAGAATGAGTTGAAGGAGCTATGGCGCGTGGAGAATGAGAAGGCTCAGGTTCGTTATGAGCAGGGTAGAGAGGAGAGGGGGAAGTTGAAGGCTGCGGCGGCCAAGAAGGAGCTGGAACGCCGCGCTGACATAAAGTTCAAGCGCGTAGCTATCCTCGCTGAGTTTGGAGAAGACGAGTCTTCTATGAAGGCTGGTCCTTCACGCAAACGGAAGGCTACGGACGATGGAAATGCCCCGCTGAAGAAGGTCAAGGTCAGCGACAGCGGCAAGAAAGTGCGTCTCGTAACTTGTCATGCATCCGAGGCAGCGCGCATCTTGACCATCTCACAGCTTCCGGACACCGAATGCAAAGGAGAGTTCGCCATCGTCGCGCCGTACCTCGCGGAACAGTGGCCGCAGGACGCCTCGGACAACCTCAAGCTCACGCTCTCCCCTTCGCGTGGTACCGGCAAACATCTTTGGGGTAGCTTCAACTTCGGCGTTGTCAAAGGTATCATCCGCGGTGGTGCACCTCCGACAACCACAGGGGGCACCGTAACCTTCAAATGGCGGGGCTATGAGACAGGCGAGGGCGAGATGCAGTTTGACGACGATAACAAGGGCACACTTACTTTCCTCGGCAACGGCAAGGTTCGCGGCACAATGGAGGGCGGATTCATGGAGAAGTTCAACTTTTTGGGCCTTCAAGATCATGAGACTTTGCATCGTGTCGTGTGGGGCAAGCGTGTTGAAAGATGGAAGGATGAATGGCGTAGCATCAACGACAATACGTATGGAGCCGCGAGCGTCTCTCGCTGGGGCGGCTGGTCTGGAGGGGACGACTACACGGAGAAACCGGCTGATTCGGACACCCCCGAGCCGGAAGATATCGACGAGGATGATGAGGGTGAGGAAAGCGAAGATGATAACGATGAGACGTGGTGAATGCGCTGAGCTCGTCTGGAAGCTTCAAGCCGACAGTTGGCGAATAGCAGAGCCTCTCTCTACTAGTAATGGACCAGTAGAGATGGAACATACCCTTGAGTATAGTACGGAACGTCGAATATTACCCCTTTACGGACACGAGCGGAAGGTGGATGAGGCGTCTCACACTTAAACCAGGATGCACCAAGCACACGGGCAAAGTCAATGCAAAAGTCCATGCCTTAGTATGTACCATTAAAGTGCGTGAGGAATATTCGTTACATGCGTATATTATACCAGCGTCAATAGTGCGCCAAGAAGGCTCCCAATGAAACCCAAGCAGAGCCTAGAAGGTCGTGCGTCTATCAGTGTGAATCCACCACCTCTCCCCCCGCAACGCCCAGCGTCGCATAGACGATCACCACTCGATCCATTCCCCATACATGTTTGGCCGGTCGCCTCGAATGTACGCCTCAAATGTGCGCTTCATTACTGTAGCCCAGCTCAGATCCCGTTGATCATCCTCAACGACGTCCGCAGGTAGCTCAACAGTCGTCAATCCGCGCGACCGTCGCTCGCCTTCGATGAAGCGTGGACCCAGATCCGGCCAGTTGCGCGCTGGGTCGAATGGCTCCCACCTAGACAATCAAGAATGGGTAAAGGACGAGGATCCCAAAACGTGCATGGAGCGTACCAGAAGTTGTGATAGTGATACGAATATGCTCCGCGGAAGAAGCCCTCGAACCCGACGCGTGGCAAAGCGCCGTTCTGCGTCGACGTTTTGAAAAACTCCTTGAACCTGTACGTTTGTCAGACATACAGTCTGAAGCTAATGAGACGGTCACTTACTCCGTGAAGTAAGGTTGTGGTGGCCGATCACGCTGATAATCCTCTGTATTCAACCACGCCGGATCGAACAGCGCGTCCGGCAACCTCAGAAGAAGCCCATCCAGCGCCGCGTCCTGTATGTACGAATGCACCGACATAGGATGGAAATCCAGCCCGTTCCGCAGCGCCGTGCGAATGATAAACGTCCCGAGCGCCGACCGACGGTTCATTCGCAGTACGGCGGTATTGTACGTTGGGATGCGCGACCATCTGTATGCGAACGCGCCTTTCCAACCAAACAACTCCTCCCAATCACGCAAGAGTATCGTATCCGTATCCAGGTATATCCCGCCGTATCGATGGCAAAGCACGAACCGCGCCATGTCCGATAGTATGACCGACATCCGGTCGTACGAACTAGCGGACTTCGAGCCTAAGCGTCGAAGCATGTCATCACCGCCCTGCTGTATGAGGGCCTCGCCTGGGTTGAGCTTCGGTATATTCACGACCTTGCCCTGCGATCGGAAGAGCGGGATCGTTCGCCATTCGTCTGCGAGCTCCGGTGTGGCGTCGAGTTGCTCCGTTGTGTTCCATAGGCGGAAGTGGATGATGTCTTTGAAGCGAGAATGGAGGAAAGGCGAGGACCATTCGCTTGCGGCGAGGTTCTTCATCATGTCGCGTTCTGCGCCGGAGTTGGGAACGGAAGCCGCAGGACCGGGGTTGATCCATAACCATAGTTGCGGGCGGCAGATGTTGACGTCGGACAAGCCCTCCTGCATGTTCAGATGCAGGTTCTGGGTGTACAGGAATGAAAGTATCGCGACGTAGGGCTTATCCGTGAATGGTCCAGTCCAGAACATATGGAAGAGGTGAGGACTCTCAGGGTCGCATATCGGTTGCAGAGACTGATGCTCGTGGCGTGTATACGTATGTGGAGGCGGAAGCGCCAGAGGAGGCTCGCGCTCCAAGCCACCTTTTCGAGGGAAGTCGCGGTCTGCATCTCCCAAAGCAGCATTGGTCTCTAGACCCGTTTCCGGTCGCCGCTGCACAGCGCCACTTTCTGTGTAAATGTATTTCCAGTTGTCGACGCTGCCTCTTCGCAGACGATTTTCGTTGTCCAGGCCGGCGCCGACCTGCAAGACCTCGAGGCAATCACGCACGTACTGCCATCCGTATACGTGTTAGTTTCTGCAGTTGATGACATAGAGTTCGTGATATACCTGCTTCTGCGAGAAGTCACAATAGTTCATGACAATGTCCAGATCCGCAATGCTGCCAGTAGCAGGTCGTGGCGGATATGCGATATTAGGCGGTGTGGCACGTAGCTCCGGATAGACGCGGTCAGGGCCGTGACCATTGATTCGTGCAGTCGGAGAACCATGCAAAGTACTTTTGTTATGCGACGGAATGGCCGGATTGGGAGGTTGCGAGATAAAACCCATGCGCTTCGGTACTACATGATCACACGTCAGTGTCACCGCTCGATATGGATAAAGCACTACTCACTCTCGCGACTGCTCGGGTAATGGCCACTCGTGATCTCCCAATGCCATATCTTCTGCAAGTCCTCGCGCTCATAGACAAGCGTCGGAGACGTCTCCTTCATTGACCGTATTATGCGCAGTGCAACATGTATGACGAGCCAGCCAAGGCCAAGCGTGATAAGCAAGTAAAGCAGAGTAGAGTACCGTCGCAGAATATGAGGCACCCGGATGCGGAAATGGCGACGGCGAGTGCCAGGTATCGGTGCCGATAATAGTGTCCATGACCTGCCTCTGCCCTCCTTCTCCTTCTCCTCTACCGCTCCCGGCCAGTAATGATTGGGCAAAGATTGGCGCTGCCGGACATTGCGACCGGCGAATATGCGCATCTACCAGGTTGGTACGGCTACGTGTCTACCGGTGCCCCAGGGTGGGTAGCTGTCCGTACGAGGGGCGGAGGGCCGGACAGGAGGATGGTGGGTCGTTCCAGGATGAGAGTCCGAAGCCAAGGCATCAAGACACCGCGATGTGGCGGGCAGGACGAGCCGTGTGGCCGATGGTCGGCGCGCTGATCGGCCGGACGAATATATTGCATACTCTCGCATGCTTAATCCATACAGGAGTTTCCTTCAGCAGGCGGCATGCGTACAACATGTTGCAGTGAGAAGCACAGAAGGTTAACGAGTCATTTCAGAGCTGTGCAAGACTTGGTAGGGCAGTATTGGGATGATAGCAGCGCAAGTGGACTGGTAGAAATGATATCGGTACACGTAGGACAACGGTCTATAACACGAGGTATGTGGTGGCAGAGCATATCAACAAGCGCGGGTTATGTACAGTAAGTGATAGGTATATGCATTAGATGTGTATCAACGCGAGAGGTTTCCCAGTCTGAAGAGTCCGAACGGTAACAGAATCGTCTATCCAACAGACAGCAAACTCAGAGTTTTTCGATGAGCATAGCAATGACCGCCAAAACGATGGTCGCGGGCGGGGTCACGATGCAGTAGGACCAGAAGATGGTGCGTGAAATCAAGCGCTCAAAGGCGTCGCCACCGACGGCGTGCGTCATCTGTGTCCTTTGTCAGTATAGAGGTAACACGGACCATGGCGGGTAAGCTTACCTGTGATAGAGTGAGGGCAGGCGGCGATCCGAGCAGCAATACGAGAGACAATATGAAAACGGGACTGCAAAGAAAAGTGAGCTGAAGCGAGGGTAGAAGCTAGCGAGCAAGAAACGCACTCTTCAAACACGGGAGGCGTGTCAACACTCGCACCCCACGCCATGAACGGCAGCACAAGCGCAGGCACGAGCACCATCCTGCTCACGATAGCCACAAATACAGTCCTAGCCTCGCCCCTAGGCGCCGCGTCTTGCTTCATTTCCTTGCTCTTACCGCCCACGAGCGACCTCAGCGAGAACAAACTCTTGCTCCTCCTCCACCAGCTCTCTCCCTCCGCCCTGACCGGCGCACGGCCTCTCGGCTCGACACCATCCTCGCCCTTCTCACTCGGACTCTCGCGGTAGAAGTACGCGCCGAGTACAACGAGCGTGATCGGGATCGAACAGTTTCCCAGCTGGCCGACGGCGCCTTTGACAGGCGTGATATGCACGTCAAGAGTGTGTTGCAGATCAGGCCACAGCGCGACGATGATACTGACCACGCTCGCGTATAGCGGCATCGTCATGAAGTCGTTGAATGCCTTGAAAGCCTTTTTCGCGCGCCTCCACATTCTGTCCATCCTACCCGGCTGCCGCGTTGATGACCGCGTCGAGAAAGTGAGAGTGTCCTGGTCATCGTCTTCCGACCCTGAAACCTCAGACGGCAGAGCAAGCAACGGGGGCGAGGGCGAGTCGGGTGCAAGCTGCACGCGGCTTCCTCCTGGCGTATTGGGAAAAGAGCGATACACGCGGACGGACTGCTCGCGGTAGGCTATGGGTCCGCGTTCCAACGTGGGTGTAGACGGGTCGAGCGTGATGGCTGGGACACCAGGATAGTCGTCGTCGCCTTCTTCAGCGTCGGAGAGTAAAGCAGTGTTCTCGTCCGGATGGCCGGGTACACGGTGGTAGCCGTTCCCATTCATCTGCGGGACGGCATCCTCGGTTGGGTCGGCCGCAGCCAGAAGGCGGACTCCAACGCTCCATCGTAACTGACATGAATATGACGCGTCAGACTAGAAGGGAATGGAAGCTATGGGAGCTATAGACGTACGATCATGCCAAGTGTTGAACAGAGTGTGAGGTACGTCAGCGCGCGTCCGAGCATCTGCGCGTGCGTATCGTCCTCGCCCCATCCCAAGCCTGGCACCGCATAGACCAAACTCTGGAGTAGCGCGATGGGTAGCGAGTTGGAGTTCATGAACATGGATGCGGCGATGGCAAAATTCCGCTGCGTGCGACTAAGGCGGAAGACAAGGCTCAGCGCGAACGCGACGGCGGCCGACACGATGGACAGCGCGATGAAGAATAGCGGGACGATCCATAACTCTTTGAACTTTTCTGGGCTGAGTGAGAACGCCTATGATAATTAGTATCCATCCTTGTCTGTCACATGCAGAAAATATACGCACAACTTTCGCGAAGATGAGAGAGGGTGTGAAGAGCGAGATGTTCAGCCTGTTCAGCGCCTGCTGGACGTTGCGCGGCAGCAAGCCAGCGCGTGCGAGAAAGAACCCAGATACAGCGACGAGAAAGACTTGTGCAATAGAGATGAGAGTGGTCTGTAGCAACAGGACGACATGCGAGTCCGCCATGGTGTGGAAGGTTGGACCGAGTGGCTCGGCGCCGCCTTATGAAGGCGGGTCTAAAAAGCGAACGTGCCTCGGGAATAATGCTGGGCGCAGTCATGACCCGTTTCGTCATCTCTTGTGCAGTGCAAACTCTGTGCGAACGGAGTCTCTTTCGCTGTTCGTGACAAGGACGAGGACGCTCTGGAATCGCTTGGTAGACGCGAGGATGGCTGCTGCTGTGCGCAAGCGCTATGTTGGAAGTCTGAGATGACTTCGCAAGATGAGGGAATTCGAACTGCATGTCTTGGATGTCAAGTGATGGCTGTGCCTGGTTATGTGTGCGCGTGTGGGTCCAACATCCTGGTCAGGCACTGCTGTGGTCAAGAGATGACATTCCAAATCCCAGAGTATCGTATCAAGTACATCAAGATCGTAAGTAAGTAGTAAGCGGCGTAGCGGCATTCGTACAGTCATAAGTATACGTTATAAAAAGGGATTATGTGAACAGAAGTGTAGTTCCGGAAACAAAGCCATCGAGGCTATCCGTGCAAAAAAAGCATCCGGCTTGCGCTACGGACCATGATCAACACGAACGTGTGGTTGTCCGGCCTGATCGGCAGCTCAAGCCTGCTTGGCCTTGTACGTCGGGCGACCGAATACGGCGGACGTTACGCTGGACACGACCGAGTAGAAACCGCTGAACAGCCCCCACGAGCGCTTCTCCTCCCGTAAATGGCTCGGCCGCCCAGGGAAGCTCGGCAGAGTGAGCAGATCCATCGTGTCTGCCTTGCGTTTGTTGAGAGGCGGATAACGCCCGCTGAGCACAATGTCGAGCCATGACGGTGAGTCGAGCGCCGTGCGCCGGTGTGTGAAGGTGTCGAAGGTGTGTTTGCCTTTGTATGCGCCACTCCCGCTAGGTCCGACACCGCCGAAGGGTGCACCGGGCGCTGCCCAGTGGATCATAGTGTCGTTTGTGACCACAGAGCCCGACCGGGTCGACGATGTAACGTGGTCGATAAAGGGCTGTGCACGCGAGAAGATGTAGAGCGATAGAGGGTGGTCGTGCGCGTTCACATAGGCAATAGCAGCGTCCACCGAAGATACCGGTACGATGGGCAGAACGGGTCCAAAAAGCTCCCTGGGCGACGTTAACACTATGATAAAAGAAGTAGAAATAGAACATACTCAGCCATGAGTGCATCGTCATACTCCACGTCCTTGACGATCGTAGGCTCGACAAAACGCTTGTCGACAACGACAGATCCACCATAGACTACCTGGCCCTTGGTGGCATCGATCATCTTTCCCAACCTCCCCGCGTGCGTCTCCGTGATGATGCGCGAGAAAGAATCGCTCTTCTCAGCGCCATCAGGGTAGAACTCCTTGCACGCGTCCAACAGCGCCTGAATGAACTTGTCTTGGAAATCCTTCTGCACGAGAACATAATCTGGTGCGATACAAGTCTGCCCTGCATTCGCGAACTTGCCCCATAGCAAGCGACGCGCGGTGACTTTCAAGTCGCATGTCGAATCGACGAACACGGGAGATTTGCCGCCCAGCTCGGTTGTTACCGGTGATAGCGTTTTGGCGGCTGCTGCAAGAACAATACGTGCGACGCGCCCGGACCCAGTGTACATGACTGCGTAGGTTGATTGTTAGCAGATGGTCCGCGCGAGATTAAGCAGATGATCCAACGAAAGGGGATAGGGACTGAACGGGCGCAGTCGATAGACGCTGTTTGGCAACATGTTCAACAGATCTCGAACTCACTGTGATCCCATTGACTTTCTAGCAATACAGTAGTCTCCGGCACCCCGCCGTTGACGACGCGCACGACCTCCGGGTCGACGTACAGAGGGAATAGTTTAGCGAACACTGCACTCAAGTGTGGTGTGAGCTCGCTCGGCTTGAAAGCCACAGTGCATCCAGCGGCAAGCGCACCGCCAATAGGCGCGAGTGTGAGGTTGAAAGCGTAGTTGAAAGGTGAGATGACGAGTACGCAGCCCTTGGGCTCCTTGCGCACGCGCGGGCGCATCGCCGTCCACGCCATGTCGAATGGCATGCTTTCCGTTTTACTCCATTTCGAGACGCCATCGTAGAGTGTTCGCAGATCGCCCAGGACCGGAGCAACCTCCAAGCTAAGAGCGTCGTTGAGCAAGACATCTATGATCACCAGGGTAAAAGTGCGTACATGTGCGTCTCGAGCGGTGCACGCCCCAGGTCTTTGGCAAGCGCAGCGTTAAACAGGCCGATGTTGTCCTTCAGCATGTAGACCAGACCGAGAATCTGCTCCTTTCGCCATGCGATGTCGCGGGTCTTGCCCGACGCGAAGACGCGTCCGAGGTCCTCGCGCACCTTGGGGTCAAACGTAAGTTCGCCACAACGATGAGTCAGATGCGCTCAGTAGGGGTACGTACCTTCGCGACGTCCTCGAGCGCCATGGGAACGTACTCCGGGAGCTCAGCTGTGGAAATCGCTTCGCTCATGATAGCACCTCGTAGTGAAGGTTATAGACAGGGAATGCAAAGCTTCACAGGCAAGAAGCGACGGTTAGGTTCTGCGGAGGCAAAGCGAGACAACAACGGTGCCATGGTCGGCGCATCAAGTCTTTATAAGAGAGATCATCCATGTGGGAGGATTCTGCCGATGCGCATATGGAAAGTCTGCCAACGAACAACAGAAGCCAGCTCGGGGCACCACAGGAACGGGACAGGGACGAGGTCGTACAGACCGCGGTACCTCTCCCGATCGACAGGTCGGACCAACAACGCCCGACGCGGCCCCTTGCTTTGTTTTCGACCACCACCGCCCCTGACGCGTCCGCACAAAAGCCAACAACAACATCTCCAACAATTCGTTCAGCACTCTCCGGCATCGCAGAACACGGACTGATCGTGGTTCGTGAGCGCATGAGAGCCCTGCAGAAGCATGCCCATATGCTTCGCATCTCGGCGCTCGCTCGCAAGCGGAGTTCCGCGCATTCGGGGACTCACGCTTAATTGATGTCTGCACCTCCGGATGATGTTGCGGCGTTGGCGCGAACACGGCAGACCCAATTGTGGGCTCGTATGGATTAATTTTTCTGAGACAGCCTCCAAGCTAAAGTCGACACGAGTTGGCCTAAAGTCTGTACCCTGTCTTGCAGGCGAAGTCTAAAACTGATAGCAGTACCCTAGCGCATACACGTGGGCTGCTTTTGGCCAAAAGTGCGCCCAATACCTGCGCTCATCGATGTGCTATGAACGCGCAGCGTTCGAAGCTGCGACGCCGAGTTTGCCGACATGAACCTTGACTTCGATGGGCGACGGTATTCATGCTGACCCGACGTCCCCGTAGTTTGAAACATTCCCGTAGTGCAAACCTACTTGCTTACTGTATCAGTGTATGGTCTACTTGAAATAAGTATTCAGACTTGACAGACTCGAATCCCCCGCGCGCCCTGACGCTATTTTTTTCGTGCTTTGATGTCGCAACTGGAGCCCGGAGTTGAAGAAGTTGCGACGGGGAAGTTTGCCGGCACCGCCGTATTCTTCGCTGACGAAGCTGTCCTTACGCAACGCCAGGTTCAGGGACCGCGAAGACTCGTTGTGGTAAGCGGGTTTGATGTTCCTACCTACTCATCCTCACAAAAGAGTCTTCGAGACATCGCAACACATCTGAACGCGAGAAAACCGCGTCGCGACAGTGCCTATCCGATACACACGTGAGCGCGCTCTGGCACGGTCCGGACCCGGCCATCCCTTTGTTCGCCGGAAATGACTTCCGCATGCAGCCGCATGCTCGCAAAATCACGATCTTTCAGTTCAGGCTAGTTACTTGACCAGGTCGACCACCACGGCGACTTTCTCAAAGCATAAGTTCTTAAGCGCTTCCCTGTCGGTTCTCCACGTACATTCCCAGCTGTGTTCTCCTTGTCAAGCATTCAATATTCTCAAGCTGTCTTCAAGACGGCAGCTGTGATATCAATCGATCATTCTCAGTGGCGCACAAGAGAGCTGTCTGCGTCTTTCTGGATGGCCAACCTCCTTCTGCTCGCTGCGGGCGCTGTAATTTCTTTACTTGGCGGGCACCATCTGGGTCTACTCCCTTCTTTATCCTCTTCAGATCAAGATATTCATGACGATCCCCGCTGGAACTGCCACCCTTTCTTACCCCCGCTCTTCGCCGAACATCCTCCCTCTGCCTCGCATCCAGCGCTTCTCGAGACCATTGATGAGCTACACGCCAAGCTCTCCCAGCGCTTTGAGGAGCTGGACATCGACTCCCTCTCGGTGGCCGTCGTAACTTCCGCCGGTCCCGTCTTCGAGCATAATTGGGGCGTCTTACGCGCCAACGAGTCTGTATCCGGACCAGTCACTAGCCATTCGATATATCGCATTGCCTCTGTGTCAAAGCTATTCGCCGCGTTCGAGGGCTGGGTACTGCACCAGAAAGGCAGGTTGTCATGGTAAGGAACCAGGCATACGTACTACATCTACTTCGCTCTGAGCTTGAAGCGGGATACAGGGAAGACCCCGTGCGGGTGTACCTGCCTCAGTTTGCGTACCGTCTAGACGGCTTCAGCGAGTCTGAGCCAGGACCTACGATGGACGACTATCCGATCACGATCTCTCAGTTAGCCAGTCATACTTCGGGCATAGGTAACTGTCTTCCATTTCATCGATTCATTCACGATATGTCCTCATCGTTTTGGATTCTTACTAGGACGAGACTGGCCACCGGGTACAGCCGTGAACTGGCCGCACACGCTCGAAGGCGGTGGTCCGCCGCCAATCAATGGTCTGCCCTTTCCCTCCGAGGGCCAACTGTTCTCCGCGATCGCGAGTACGCGGATGACATACCCGCCTGCTTTCTATCCCATGTACTCGAATACCGGTACTGGGCTGCTCGGTCTGACTCTGGTGGCCGCGAACCGTTTACACGGCGAACCAGAAGAGCCGGACTCGTACGCGGCGCTAATGAAACGCGACGTCTTCGGTCCCCTCGGGCTAAACGGGAGCTCATTCATCGCAAGCGACGCGAATAAAGACTTGCTTGTCGTTCCGTCCGAAGAGTCTGATATCGTTGATATGGATTTCACTGACACGATGAATGCTGGAGGCGGACAGTTTGCGAGTCTATCTGATTTCGTCAAGCTGAGCCAGACGCTATTAAATCCGCGAAGATCGGATGCACTGCTGAGTCCGTACTCGGTTCAGAGGTGGTTGAGGCCAGTGTTCTCGTTCGAAGAGGATCATTGGACGGAAGCGGGGCTCGTTTGGGAGATCTTGAGGCAGGAGGATTCGAATGGGCGGCCCCGAAAGATCTTCTGGAAGCGTACGTATATGTTGACTTCTTAGTGCGTGCTCGCTGCTTACAGTATATTTGGTTAGTGGGCTCGGTCGCGAGTTTCAACACCGTTCTCTCCATCCATCCAGGCTCCGGATACGGAGTCTCCCTTCTCATGAGCGGTCGTTACTCCGAGGCCGCGAAGCTCGCGTATGAAGTGTTTGGCATTATGCAGCCTGCAATGGACGCAGCGCTCGCGGAGGCCGCAGCGCAGCTATACGCGGGCGACTGGACTTCCAGTGACAACGGCTCGTCTGCACACGTAGTGGTTAACAAGGGTACATTGTTTGTTGAAGTATTGATACTTGAGGGCGTTGATGCGCTGCGCACGCTGGGCGCGAAGACCGGAGAGAGGTTCGCGTTACGTTACGCCGGGCGATACGATGAGTTCCGGTACGTGCCCAACTTGTTACTCATACTTGCGGCAAGTCTGAACGAAGCTTTGCAGCATTGATATGGGACGGCCTGAGATCAACGGGCAGAAGCATATGGGTTGCATGTCGCACTGGGCGGGTATAGACGAGCTGCCGATGCTCAACGGCGCAACCGTCAATACACTGTACTTCTCGGGTGAAGGAGTCGACCGACGGTTACATATTCCGTCGTTGAAGATCGTCATGTCACGACGAACTCAGACCTGGGATTATGCTCCCAAAGATCTCTTATTTTGATATACATGCTCTATGTCAGTATTATTGAACGGGATAAGCCTGCAGGACGGGATTGTACTCGCGTGGCAAGCAGCAATTACTCCTGGCGGAAAAGCTGGGCATCCTCCGCCTTGCGTTTCTCATGAAGCTCGACGACATGCTTCAACTGAGCGATGGGACCGCGAAGCATACGACTGCTCGGTGGTTGAGGCGGAGGGAACCCAGTTTCACGTCGACATTCACGTGCAAGCTCGGCAAGTGTACCACCACGGTTGAAGAGGCCTTGCTCGCGCAGCATGCTCTGCGCAGGAGCCATTTGCTCACGCAATGTAGTGGTCGTCGCAGCGTCCACTTCGCCAGTTTCCGTGAGAACGACACCGTAGCGAGCCGGATCGCGAACGAGTCCTTGCCTGACCTCCTTTGCCACAAGTTTTGGGTCACGCTCGAGAGGGCTTCCCCAGCCTCCACCTGCGCTAGGCATGAGCGTGATGTTCTAAAAACGGATGAATCCGACTTACCGCCCCAGGTTTGCCAGATAAGGACGTCGCCTGCTTCGACCTGAACATTGTCCTCCTTGCTCCCGATGAGGACGCGAGGTGGCTCTTCCTTATTGACAGAGTACTTGAGCAAGATCTTGGAAGAACGCATTCCCGTTCCACCACCATGAACTCCCCACGGCTTTGTGAACCAACGATCGTCGTGTATAGAGATGTGGCCGGGTTCAAGAAATGTATACGCGATGAGCATTGCATTGCCGCCACGATGGAATCCGGCACCACCGCTGTCCGGGACGGTTTCGTATCGATCGACACGCAGAGGGAGATAGCTCTCGAGAAACTCGTTTGGTACGGAGCGCATTGACGGCCATAGGCTGTGTCCATCCGGGCCATCACCATGAGGGCGCGCTGGGATGCCCCCGAAGCCGATCTGGTAGAGTTGAAACCACGTCCCTGCGCTGTCCCAACCAGAGTAGAAGAAGTGCGGGCTGTCTGAGAAACCGGCTGCTGACAAGAACTCGGGCTGACGCTGTCCGATCAATGCGCCGATCACGTCGAACAGGCGCGCAAGGATGTGTGTACGGCAGGAGAGAGCGGCAGGGCGAATAGGGCTGAGGATAGTGCCACGTGGTATGTGTATCTGTATGAGGTCGAATGCACCGTCCTACTCCGTTGATCAGTATACCCAGCTCGTAAACATGTATAGCAAGACCCACGTTATAGACAGTCTGCGGGTCCTGTGGAAACCCCGTTAGCTTGAATAAAGTGGGCCTTTGAAGTGCACATACAAAGACTGTGAGCAAGTAGATGACAATAAACATCTTGAGCATTTCATGCGACAGCGCAAAGTTGATAGAGCGATCGCTCTGTGGGTCCGTGCCGTCGAAGTCGAACACGACGACCTCGCCCTCAGTCTCATCGGTCTTTTTCGTCATCTTGCAGGATATGCGCCAAGGGCCCAAACCGAACCCGTCGTCGTCGATGAAGTCGTCGAAGAAGATCGGTTCGTCGGGAATGGTGGTTGTGATGAGTTTACCAATGGCGAGCCGGTTACGCTCGAGCAACTCATCTAGCGCTGAGCAATAAATGTCAGCGCCAAAACGCTGGCACATCTCTCTGATACGGCGGGAACCAATCCGCGTGGCCGCAACAAGGGCGTGAAGGTCGCTCTTCGCGAAGTCGGGTTTGCGGGAGTTTCTCTCGACGATCTGCAAGGCTGTCAGTAACGTTCCGAGGGGGTGCGACGAACATCACCTTAAACACTGCCTTGTTCGGCTCTCCACGAGAGTATAGTTTACAAAGAGGTATTTGTATGCCATCTTCAAAGATGGTACTGGCGCAGTCTGCGTCGTCAATGAGCGTCGTGTAATAATTGCAGGGAAGTCGACTCACTAGGCATACTCCCAGCGACAGAAGAGCTAATGCACACATGAGCATGACAAGACGAGCAATTGGACATTAGCAGCTTGCCCTAGATCGGTGAAATGACCAAGGTTTGCAACCCAGCCGACCAGTTGGCCTTCATAATGCACCGGATTAATCACCAGGAAGTCATTCAAATGACTGATCGCGTTGCTGGAAGTTAGGGTAATTGAGCGGCAACAGAGGGACATGCATGCGAAAGGCAGACCTGACAGAATACGGATCGTTTGTCAGATACACATCGCCCTCTTCGACCGTATCGTCCCAGGACGCAAGAAACCCGTTGATGAAGCTGCCGAACTGACCACAGACCTGCACATAGACTATAAGCATCCATTTGGAGCGTAAGAGCTACGAAATCAAACCATCTTGCCGGCATTCTTGCCTTTCCCAGCAGACAACATGGGGAAGTAGTCGAGCTGCTCGCGCATAGCGGGTGACATGGCCACACGCTGAATGAGTGCATCCATCTCAAGACGAGCATTCTGTAGCCCTGCTTCAACAAGCTGCACGATGATGGGATCCTTTGCGTCAATACTCGACGAAGTCGAAGCCTCGGACCAGATGAGAAGGTTTCCCACGACGTCAACCTCGGCGTAGTGAGAGGGTGTTACAAGCGTGTTGCTATCCTCCTCCGTAACAATACATGGACCATGGAGCTTGTTGCCAACGCGAAGTAGGCTGCGTTCATATATTGGAACATCGCGGTACTCATCTCCGTGATAGACCTAGTACACCTGGATCAGCAGTGACCAGCATACCTGACTAGCACAGACGTACGATAGAGGTCTTGGTCCGAATAGCTTCGGCAGGCGGGGTCTCGCCTCCTCTGGGGAGAGGTGCGCTGATCATCTCTTTCACCTCCTCGACGACGACTGCGCGCAAGTTGACTATCTCGACGTCCAGATCCAGACTGAAGGTGAAGAGTTTGGTGTGCGCTGCCTTGAATCTATTATTCATCAGCGCGAGACTCTTGCACTCATTCCCGTATCCGTACCTCTCGGCAAGAATGGAGAGCCCACCCGTCGTGATGTCATCCAGAACAAATGGCACGGGTAGGTTGGTGGCTTGACCTTTGAAGCGGCAGTCTGCCTCCCAGAATTGATTCTGTTGCGGTACAGCCACACCCTGCTCAACAAGGACTCTCAAAGCCTTGTCGCACAAATCCGTACACACTTCCGTGAACTTGTCAGCCGTCAAGTCTAGCAGGCGGCTCAGCATCGTTGTAGAGACCTCGTGGCGCAATGCTGTCGATGCATCACCGAAGGCGCAAAGGACTGCAGATGTGATCGTTAGTAGCCAGAACAGAATGTAGCCAAGATCACTGCATACCTCCTGGTGAGGGTGGCACGATCGTGGGTTGAGCGGTCTGACATAGTGCGGCAAGCTGGGGCACACTTTAGCGGTGCGACCAGTCAAAATGCATGCTATGCGACGAACCTCGCATGCGACGAGTGCCCCAGCACCTCCGAACGCGACCAGATGAAAGCTGCGCGGATCCTTGCCCTTCTCAACAGATACGCTTCTCAGACTCCCGTACATCTTCTCCATCGCGATCCGTAATATCCCCTCCGCGGCCTCCGCGACAGGCAAGCCCATCGGTTTGGCGATATGCCCCTGAATTGCTTGACAGGCAGCGGCCATATCAACCTTCAAGCCGCTCGCCAAAGTCGGCGGGAGGTAACCAAGCGCGGCGAATGCGTCGGTCACAGTCGGTACCGTACCGCTTTTCCCGTAACATGCAGGACCAGGCGACGCGCCTGCACTATCAGGTCCAACACGTAGAGCGTTGGTAATGGACGCTATAGTAGCAAGGGATCCTCCTCCTGCGCCAACGGTCCGCACGTCGATTGACGGCGCGCGAACTGGACTAACGTGCTTAGTGGAGAAAAGCGACGAGACTGAGGTAGTGCATACTGGTAAGGTCACCGATCGTCGACTCGCGGCGGAGCTGTGGCACGCCATCTTCTATGAGACAGACGTCGGTGCTCGTCCCACCCATGTCGAAGCTGCGCATTAATTGAGTCTTCAGAATGGCATGACCTGCGGTATGAGGCATACGTAAGGAGGTTCTTGTACGGTGTCTTGCTTGCTACTTGGCTAACCACACCAGCAACGCCGCCGGCGGGACCCTTGACTCGAGGATGAGTATACGTTATAGTCTATCAAAAGCAGCACACACCGAATACAGTAAGCTGGCACAGTGCTCCTTCGCCACGGCACTGCTTGCCAAACCGCCATCACTTCTCAACACACGAAGCTCTGTTGCACCAAGCTTGCTCTGCAGTGCGCCGAGATACCGTTCCAGCGTTGGCTTCACATACGCATTCGCAACGCTCGTCACTGTACGCTCGTACTCTCCAATCTCCGGGAGCACTTCACACGACAAGCTGATCGGAATGCCGGGTAGCTCCGCTCGGACTACGTCCGCAACGGCGTGTTCATGTGCGGGGTTCGCAAATGAGTTGATGAGCGAGATCGTTATGGACTCGGGTGGAAAGGCTTTGAGATTGGATAGTCGCTGCACAAGGAGTGTGGTATCGAGCGGCCGTATCTCGTCGCCCGAAGAAGATATGCGTCCGGGCACCTCGACGGTCAGCTCCAGCGGTGCGAGGGGTGTCGGCTTCGGCCAGACAATCCAGCCAGCAAGACCACCTAGAGGACTAGATGAAGCGAGCGACAACAGAGGTTTAATGTTCGACGTACCAGGAACTTGACTGCGTCGGACTTGCAAGATATCTTTGTAGCCTTCTGTAACGAGCAGGGCAACTTTGGCGCCCTTTCCTTCAAGCACGGCGTTCGTCGCCACCGTAGTGCCTACGCTCAGATCAGAACGACCATTCCAGTCTTGTACAGGACCAATGAAGTACCGTGGTTCAGGACAGCAATGTCGAGGCTTTCGCCCTCTGCCAGTGGCACCTTCGCCCTACCGACACGTGTTAGCGTGTTTATGCCACAACAGCAAAACACGCACTTGATTGCATCGATTGCGTGCAGTACACCAATACTCTGGTCCTGCGGTGTCGAGGGTACCTGTGCGCGGCATGAGTTGAGAGGACCGCCTGATCGCATAGCCCAACGCACCTTGGCTCTGTAGATATCCCCCGTGACCTCGTTGTAGAGGACAGCATCTGTGAACGTCCCTCCCACATCGACCCCGAGTTTCCATACGCCTTCGGACATCGTGAACACCCTGCGATAGCACGGGAAGCAGAGCAGAGATAGTGCGAAGGTAGCGCCAGTATCTCGAGCTCTTATGACTGCGCTGTTCCGAGGAGATCAATAGATAAGGAATCCACGATTGCAAACGGTCCACGAAAGAAGGGGATGAGAGCCTGCGCCCTGTGGGACTGTTGACCCACGTCACAGGCTTGGAAACAGCAGGAAGCGGCGACAACCTTGTCGGAATGTGAAGCCGGACTGGGTCAGATGTCAAGCTACAGCAAAAAGTGAGCTTGCGATTCTCGATCTACACCTCTGACAATTTCCGATGAACGATACCAGTCGAGACTTGCACGAGCTTTGGCTATCGGCTATCTCAAGACATGGAGCGTGGAAGTCCATATAGACGCCCGAGAGGCCTGTGTACCATCAGAGCCACCGAATAACGTCACGGACGCTGTAGAAATAGTCTGTCCTCTAGAGTAGCGATGTCCATAGTCCATGATCACGAAGCCTATAGTCTGTGTGTCCGTCCGAGTCCTATCGAATCTCCCATTCAGGCTGCTTAATGCTCCTCCTCTCCAGCGTATGGCGCGTCTATCCTCGAATCCGGGTAAGCTAGGGCAGAAGCCGGCGTCGTGGGCGCATGTACAGGCGTGGGTAGGTGCATCGGGACCGTGGGCGACGACTCGACGCGCGGGAGCATGACGATCGCCGATACTAAGGCCGAGAATGAGAGCAGCAACGCGCACGCAAACAGGACTGCGTCCTTAGCCGACGAGAACCCCGTCGCAAGCGCAAGGACGACGAAAATGTTCTGCGGTACGCGGAACAGAGCGGATAACTGCGTAGGCATTACGGTCAGTCGGAGTATAATGCTGCATGAAGAAAATGACTGACAGTCGCCCGATGCTCGTTGGAGATGAGGTTCCCTCGGAGCACACCCTGTACAGGGTAGTACATGCCCACGCACGCCTCGAATAAGCAGAACGCCCAGAATTTCCCCTGCTCAAGAACTTCTCCCTTCCCGTTGCCCGCGTTGACGCAGATGGCGAATGCCAATGCCGCCACGGCGCACAGCAGTGCGGAGAGCGTCACATGCAAGGTCAGGTTCGTCTGCTTGGACGCCGAGCTGAAGATATGCCCTGTGATGAAGGTGTACAGCAGCGATCCCAGCATCATGCAGATCATGAAGGTGCTGAAGATGTAGCCAAGCGGAAGGGAGGGTGAGGGCGACGCGTCTTGTAGAGTTGGCACCCAGACGAAGACGAAGAGGTACATCGAACCCTCGAAGAGCGTTTGCGTGAGTCCGAGGATCAACAACACCGGGTCTAAGCACTGTCAGTGCTTTGCGTGGTCATAAGAAAATAACGCGCGTACCGTCAGCCACAATTCTGGCGGCCTGCACCATACGATGCCACTGCCAAGAGTCATCCCTTGACTGGTTGCCTTTCGCGCCATAGTTCTCAGTCCACAGACCAGAGATCGCGAAGAAGGCTAGGACCAATACAAGCGCCGAGGCAATGAAAGGCGAGCGGTAGGAGTGACCCGTAAACTCGATCAGGTGGTTCGAGAAGATGCCGGCGACCGTCGCGACAAGCCCATTGATCATGGTAGCGCGACCAAGGATGGAGCCGAGGTCGTCCGGCGGAAGTGCAGCGTCTGCGTGTGCGCTGACGAGCCACGACTCGAACACTGAGAACAGGATCGAAGTCGAGATGCCTCCGAATATCCTGGCCAGCAGGATTGCAGGTACCCACGGTACCTGCAGCAGGAGACACGAACCTGCGTACAACACGCAGTACACCAGGCAGACGCGCTTCCGACCACTGTATAAGGTAATTAAGCGCCTGTGATCCCAAGATGACGCTGGCAATGGAACTCACTTCTGATCTGCCCACGAACCCAACAAAGGCGCAAACATTGCCCCGCTCAGAAAGCCGGTGATGAAGAAGTACGATATAATCTGCTCGTCGAAGCCATACTGATCCGCGTAGAGCGAATAGCCGTATGGCCCTTGCAGCCAGTCCGCGCCTGATTCGGTTATGAGCTTGCGCCAGACAACAGAAAAAGAATACTGTTCACCCATGGCAAGACCGTATACGATCAAGTACTTCCGCGAGAGAGCGCTCGCTGCGCCATCGCGCGCGCCGCCAGGTGATGCGTACCCGTCCGAGTTAGTCTTGCGCGACAGGTAGTGCTCCACAAGCTTCAAGACAGCGCATATTGTAGCCAGGAAGCCGCATTGAAATTCGTAGAAGCCCATAGTGAATGAGTTGAAGGAGCGAAAGCTACTAGACGCGGATGTTTATACCACCGTCGCGGATAATAGGCGGATCAGCGCCCAGCTGGTGGCGCTTGCTATGGGAATAGAGAGTGTGGTGAAGGTATGAGGCAAGAAGAGTGTTGCTCGACAGAGACGGGGTAGAACTTGAACATGTCCATCATCGAGGGCCGCTCCAACCACGACGGCGCGACCTCGCCGCGGCCTTTGCTTAGTCTCGGTTCCAGCCGTGTCATCCACCTTTTCACCCAGGCTTCGCACGGGCCGGTGTCGAACGTCTGGGGCAGATCGTATGGATCTTGGATGTAGCATTT
>KV424570.1:0-121401 GCA_001632445.1 Peniophora sp. CONT
GACGGCCTTTTAGTGAACTTCAATTCCACCCTCATCAATGGACTCGGCCGTTACAATGATCCTATCGGGTCTGATCTCACTCAGCCTCTGGCGGTCGTCAATGTTGTGAAAGGAACTCGGTACCGCATGCGCTTGGTCTCTATCTCGTGTGACCCGGTATGTGCTTTTAGAGCTTCGCAATCTGCCGTCGCTAATCAAGATCCTGTTAGAACTTCATCTTCAGCATCGATCAGCACCAGATGACGGTTATCGAAGGTATAGCATGATCCTTCTCTCAATCACAAGACCCTCGGTCGCTGATTTTTTGAAGCCGACGGAAACAATGTCCAGCCGCTCGTCGTCGATTCAATCCAGATCTACGCTGGCCAGCGCTACTCCTTTGTTCTTAATGCCGACCAGAAGGTGGACAACTACTGTACGTCACGGACTTTTTTGTGACAAGCCGATTCTCTTTGCTGACTTTCTCGATAGGGATCCGTTCCTTCCCCAACACGTCGAGTTTCATCCCGGAGAAGGAGCTGACCTTCGACAATGGCCTCAACTCTGCTATCCTCCGTTACAAGGGTGCCAAGATTGCTGAGCCGACCACCCCGAACAAGCCTTCCGTTCAGCCTCTCGTCGAGACCAACCTTCACCCGCTCGTTCCCACTCCGCCTCCGCAAGGTCCGGCAGACAAGACGCTGAACCTTCAGATCGCCCTGGTACGTTTCTCATCTGAAAGCGTGACCTCATGTTCTAATCTGCATCTTTACGTTCAGGATTTGGACCTCGCTGATAACACTGGCGTATTCACCATCAACAATGCGACCTACACGCCTCCGAAGTTCCCCGTTCTTTTGCAGATTCTCTCCGGCAACACGTCTGCACAGAGCCTCGTCCCCGAGCACAGCATCTACGAGCTTGAGCCAAACACGACCGTCGATCTCGTCATCCCAGGCGGCAGTCTTGGTGGTCCGGTATGTCGAGTCTTTCATGGACATTATATTCAAATCTAACCCTAACCCTAAATAGCATCCCATGCATCTCCACGGTCACGCGTTCTGGGTGCTCCGTAGTGCGGGCAACTCGTCGTACAACTACGAGAACCCCGTCCTCCGCGACGTAGTCAGCGTAGGGAACCACACGACCGACGATGTCACAATTCGCTTCCGCACGGACAACCCTGGGCCATGGATTCTCCATTGGTTCGTATCCTTGCCAATGAGAACATCGTACATTTGTCTAACGCTACTTTCAGCCACATCGACTGGCATTTGGCCGAGGTATGTACCCTTATACTCGAGCTCTACTGTCCTATACTAACTCTATCTAAGGGTCTCGCTGTTGTCATGGCCGAGGATGTGAACGAGATCGCTCAAGCCAACCGGGTACCCCGTAAGTCGATATCCCGCCTTCTGGTTCGTCTTCGCTAAGCACTCTTTATAGCATCGTGGGAGGCCCTCTGCCCGGCATATGACAAGTTCGTCGCCGAGAACCCCAACGCCTTCTAGGTTATCCCCCTCCATCGTCTCCATTCCTTAGGACACTGTCTCGGGACTCATGCTATCCTACCATGTACTATCCCTCTAATCAAGACCATAACCAATCCCGCTCTCTCATCCAGCCCTAACACCAGTCTGCATATAATTCGTCTTCTTGGACATTTTCCATTGGGTCCCGGGTCGCAAAGCACGATATCTTAGTTCACTTGCTGTATATGGATCGGACGTGCCTCTATCATGTATTTATCCAATACGCATTCTCACTTTGCACATAGCCCGCTAAGCCCGTCCAGTCTGTTCGGTCTGCCATGGCATAGACCCTCCATCATTGACTCATGTAGAGAGGTGTCCATACTTTACTTGGCAGTTCGCTTCTTAACAATATCGCGAGCATTGCAGGTACGGCAAAAGTATGCGCCATAGTGAACGCGAGCGTCTCGCAGGCTCAGCCATTCATCATCTTGTCCGCTTCAACTCATCTTGAAAGCACTGCATCATTGGCCGGTGTGTCTTCGTTTTTACTATACAGATACATTGAGACCTCATTGCCCTACAATCTGCCCTACAAGTTCGTAATCTGCACCTTGATAGCACCCGTCTTCAGGTCCGCACTCGTCTCAAACGCCTTGACAGCGTCCTCCAAGTCAAACCGATGCGTAACCAACTTCCTAACATCCGCCAACACGCCCGAATCCACAAGGCGGATTGCGCGCGGCCAGGTGTTCGCGTACCGGAACTGGAACCGCAAGTCGATCTCCCGTGCCGAAAGACGCATGAAGGGGAAGGTCATCGTGTCCTTGCCCATACCGACAACGAACACTTTACCGCCGAACCGCATGGCGTGGATCGCTGCGCCGATACTGCTCTCCATACCCGTACATTCGAGCGCGAGATCAGGCTCCAGACCCCCGAGCGCAGACACCATATCCGCACCGAGCTCCTCGACGGTTCTACCACGTTGGATAAGCAGCGTGTTGAGTGTGCCGGGCTTGTTCGCCACGAGAGATTTAGCAAAGTCGAGCCGGCCCTGGTCGATATCGGTGATGAGGATCGGCTCGGCGCCAGAGGCTTTGGCGCAGAGGAGAGAAGCGAGACCAATGGGACCTGCACCGCAGATAACGACCGCTTGGCCGAGACGGAGGTCGGCGCGTTCGACGGCTGCGAGAGCGACGGAGAGAGGCTCGAGGAGCGCGCCGTCCTCGTAGGACATGGTGTCGGGGAGCTTGTGGCACCAAACCTAGACGATCACGACGTGTCATTATCTGCGAGCCTAAAGACAAATAGAGAGTACGCACGGCAGGGTGTGTGATGTAACGACGTAGAAGACCCGGTTCAGGCGGCGTTGAGGGGAAGAGTATGTTCTCGCAGCCGTTGTACGTGCCTTTGAGACAGGGCCTGCAAGTGTGGCAAGGGATGTTAGGCTCGATCGCAACCTTGTCTCCCACCTTGAGGGATTTGACGGTATCGTGAACGGCGATGACCTACACAGACAGACGAGTGTTCGATCAATAAAGTATTTGTTCCATACTCCATAACTCGTCTCGAAGGGGAAGAAGGGGTTCAAGATGATAAGCTTACGCACCTCACCGGCGGATTCATGGCCTAATATCTGCTTGTCCCGCACGACAAAGGCATTACCGATCCGGCCCTCATGCCAGAAGTGAAGGTCCGATCTACACAACCCGTGTCAAAACATCTCACACAATTGGCCAAGTGGCATGCTGCCATACCCACAGATCCCAGTGCTCCGAATGGCGACGACAACCTCGCCCTTATCGAGCGTCGAACCGGCCTTGATCTCGTCCACGCTTGGCTCGGCGGGTTCAACCCAAAGGTTATGCGCCGGACCTGTGTACACGCCGATGTTTTCTTTGAGCTCGCCAGTCAACATGGTCAGATGCGGGGCGGCACTTGGGGAAAGAAGGGGGAAACCTGGGGAGAGCCGCCGAGCGGGCCACTTGATATAGGCCGACTTGGTACGAATCTCCTTGTCCGTAGTGTCAGAATAAGCTTCAGAAGCGAAGCAAAGGCAGATGCGCCTGAGGTGCTCGATAGGATGCTCAATGATAGACCGGAGAGTGAATGCAAGAAGCTCTGCATGCACTCGTGGGCGCAACCACGAAGGTCATTGCTCCCCCTGAGAGCCATGATGATGATAGTCGTACACCCGAGGGTACTATAGAAGCCACAAACGCGTAGCATCAGGCATGAAGCGGTACGCCATGGTACGCCTGACCCTCGTCACGAGTACATATTCACAGTCACCCGCACGCACTTTCAGCCAAGCGGACCCGACCGCGAAGCCGACGTAAAAGCATCGCAAGCCCGAAGTGAAGATCTTGCCCAGCCAGAGCAATGATGCCGTCGCACTCGACCACGAGAGCCTCTCGTATGTGGCTTCCCCAGGACGCCGAAAAGTACAAGCACCAGTGTTCGGAGGGACCGTACAGCGTGCAGAGCTGCAGAGCATGTCATAATCATCAGGCAATCCAGCTCAGTAGGGTCGCATATATCTCGCTCATCACGCATTACAAGAGGCTCGGCAAGACGGGTTCACACCGGGCGATGGTGAGCATTCGAAACAATGCGTGGGCGCGAAATCACCCGCCACGGCGTCCACGGCATTTGCCGCTACCAAAGGCGCACGCTCACGTGAGTTTCTCACTCGGGCGTCTGTCCGTTTGAGCCCGGCCCAATCTAGGCGCGCGCGCGTACCGCAGTTACAGATCCTCCTTTCTTCCAACTCACGGAAGTCTCGCCCGCACCGCCCACTATTTACACTCGTGGCTATCTCACGCGCGGCCCTTCGCAGCGTCATAGGGTATCACAATGTTGCGCCACAGAGCCTGTGACAGAGAAGCGTCTAACGATCAGCAGACCTACCCTTCGGCCATCGAACAGTCCGTGAATGCCGGAATCTACTTCAGCGCTGTGCGTTTGTAGGCTCGTATGACCTACATCCGGTATACCGAGCTTTCACGTGTGCACAGAGTTGGGATACAAGTAGCTCAAAGCCATTTGGGAAGCTAAAAATCACACTCTCATCGGGCCCCTATCTAGTGAACCGCCATCCATTGCCACTTCTCAAGCTGCGATAAGCCAGCCATGTCCGCCACGTTCACCATCCCACAGACGCAGAAAGCAGCCGTAACCATCTCCTACGACGAACCCGTCACCTTCCAATCCGACTACCCCGTCGTCCAACCCTCATCCCTCCTACCAGGCCAAGTCCTCGTCAGACTCTCCTGCACCGGGATCTGTCATTCCGATCTACACATCAAGCGCGGAGAGTGGGTGCGGCGCCCGTTACCGTTTGTGGGCGGACATGAGGGTGTAGGGGTGATCGTGGCTGTTGCGAGTGGGACGAAGGAAAGCGAGGATGTGAAGATGGGGAGTAGGGTTGGTGTGAAGTGGATATTGAATTCGTGTGGGAGGTGCGAGTATTGTAGGACGAGTCGTGATCCGGGTGAGAGTTCTTGAGAATGCTGTAGTGGCTCTAGAAGATCAGAGTACTCAAGATGGTCCCATCGTATAGTGTGCGTTCAGGCGGTTAAAACGGGCTTGTCGGTGGACGGCACCTTTCAAGAGTACATGGTGAGAAGAACCTGATTCATCGGAAAAGGGCGTCAAGCTCACAGTAATGTATGCTATATAGGTCGCATGGGCAGAACATCTTGTTCCTATCCCAGCCGGAGTATCCGATGAAGATGCTGTCCCGGTCTTGTGTGCAGGTCTGACGGTATACAAAGGTCTTAAGATATCCGATACGAAAGTCGGCGATTGGATCGTGATACCCGGCGCAGGTGGCGGCCTCGGACATCTAGGTATGTGTTGTGGATGCGCTTTAAATCTTGAAGTTCAAAGTCTCATGGTGGACCAGCCATTCAGTATGCTGTTGCCAAAGGGCTACGCGTGATTGCTCTAGGTAAGCATGGCAAGCTCATCTCTCAATCACCCCGCAGCTAACTCTTGTAGACACCGGCGATGACAAGAAAGAAGCATGCCTGAAGCTCGGAGCCGAGAGATGGGTAGATTTCAAGACGAGCGAGAACGTCGTAGCAGACGTGATCGCAGCAGCAGGCGCTCCGGGGCCTCACGCAGCGCTCATCACTACACCATCCGTAAGTACACTTGGTTTGTACATGAACGCAAGCGAGAGCTTACTTGGACGCATTTACGAAGAGCGCAGCGTACGATGCAGCCGTGATGTACCTTCGCCCACACGGAACGCTCGTCGCTATTGGTATGCCGCCGAAAGAAGGCCCAGGCTCGACGTTCAAGACGCCCATCTTTGCTATTGTCGCGAAGTGTTTGAAGATACACGGGAGCATTCTTGGGTGAGATCAACGACCCATATCTGAGTCCAACTGACAACGACGTCGCTAGAAACCTGCAAGACGCGGTCGAAGCGCTCGACCTGGTCGCTCGGGGCAAAGTTCACGGTTCGACGATCCAACGCAAGCTCGAAGATTTGGAACAGTGAGTTTCATTCAATTGTCCATCCCGGGCGCAGTGATCTGAGTCGGACGCAGAACGTATGAGGATATGCTAGAGGGTAAGCTGGTCGGGCGCGCAATGGTCCGGTATTAGCGAGAGGGCGAATGGAACTGTGTAAGATAGACGCGAGGGAGTAAATGAATGTTTGGCAATGTAATGCTGATAAGGATGGTGAGCGTTTGGGATGTACGCGCATACGACAAGCATACGAAGTGATCCGCGTCCGCGGCATTTCCCGTCGTCCAAGACGCACGCTCACGTGAGTTTACCATTTGGGCGTCTATCTGATTGCCCTTAGTAGCTTTGTCTCGGGCATCTAGTAGACTGTATAACCATACAAACGCGACGGCGCTCTGACCAGACCCGATCGTTGAATGCTGGAAAGCTATTTGCTTTCAATAATACCGATAGCGACTATTGGAAACCCTCCCGACCTCACCCAACACCTCGTCCACCCACGCATCATACAAGAACCTATCAGGAACTTTGACCTCCTTAATCAACCCTCCGCATCTCCTCTGTCTGTTCCTAACAGCCTCTACTAAATCTTTCCCTTGTACGAACGGTGCAGGGCCGAATATGCCTGGACGTTCGACGGATTCGACGACGCATAGTTCTGTGAGGAGGGGGAAGAGGGCTGTGAGGTGGTCGCATTTCGTAGTCGTTGTTGAGGAAGGGGTGTGGCAGAGGGGGCATTCGGGCGGTGAAGAAAGGATCGAGAATAATGTTCGACATGCGGAACCCGTCACGCGTATCCTCCTCACAGGCGCCCCAAGAAAAACCATCCACCTCATCCTCATCCTCTCCCTCCTAATCTCAACCAAACACTCCATTCCAGCACCTTCTTCCAATACCTCTTCCTCTTCCTCTTCGACTTCTTCCCCTTCTACAACTTCCACGGAAGAATCGTCCTCGAACGCCACATCCTGTACGTTTTTGAAATCAATAGCATGACACATCGCATCCCAAAGTTCCTTCTTATCGCTAAATGTCACGCTGAATGCATGTCTCGGTAACCGCGCATCGATAGGTGGATTCCTCATCCAAGGTTCATAACACACGCTAACCGTAACGCTCTTCTTCGGATATCCAATCACGATACCCACTTGACTCGGCAGTTTATCGGGATTGCCGGCGTAGGAGGATAAAAGGGAGGATAGTTGGGAGGGTGTGCAGGTTTCTAGGACGTATTCCCGGACTGCGGATGGGTGGTGAAGCAGACGGCTGAATTGGACGGCACGGTCGGGGGATTTACGAGTGGTGAGACTTATTGTTTGACAAGTCCTGGCGAGCGGGATAGGCGGTATTGAGTTTAACATATCTTCCGGCGGGAAGACGTCCGTTAATTGTAGATCCACGAGCACGGGTAAAGAGCGGAGAATGTCGGGGAGCAGGATACCGGTTATGTGGATTGGAGGGTCGTCGGTCGTTGGTTTAGGGTCGTGTTGGAGGTTTAAGTGGGTGAGGAATTCGAGTGGCGCTGTAGGCGCGCGCGTAATGACCGGCCCATAAAGTCGTAACTCGCGTAACCTTGGCATCGTCCTCCTCAACGTCTCAAAGCTAACCCTCACATCATCCCACCTAGTCTCGACCTGTAAATCCTCCAAACACCTATACTTCCCATCCTCAGCAACGAACAACATCGCAGCTACGACTTCCATATCGACTCCGAATAATGTGAACGTTTGGAGTCTGTGTCCTTCATCTTCGAGAAGTTGAGAGGCGAAGGTGAGAGAGGAGTATTCGGAGGGAAAGCCGGGGTAGCCTGGAGCGTGGCCGAGCTCGATTTTGAGAGGGGCGGAACGGGCTCGGGAGAGCATTTCGAGACCCCAGGGAAGACCGACGCGGCGGAATTTGATCTCGCGCCAGAGGGTGGAGGATGCAAGAGCGATCTGCGCGTGATCAGGTTACTCAGTATCATTGTTCAATTGCAATATAAGTGCAAAGGCGAAGTGGGGTCTTGTGATATGATGTGTGGGATTGAGGCGGAGGAAATCAACGTACCCGCCGCCAACGTTGACAGACTTGTGTGACGGCTCTCCACGCCATCCAATCCGGTTTCTTATTCCCTTCTTTCTCCGTAGGAGCAGCCTCGTACTCTGCGCATACCTCGGACTTGACCAGTTCAAAGACGAGGTGGAGGAGTTCGGGTGGCAGGCGTGATATGAGCGGTGCGAGGTATGGGTAGGCTGAGATTGGAGGTGGGGGAGAGGGAGAGTGTGGGAGTGAGGAGGGCTTGAGGGGGGAGAAGGATGCCTTGACGCCGAGCAAAGGACGGGTGTGTGCGGCGGAGGGAGTGGAGACGTCGAGTGTGGTCGTGCTAAGAGGCGTGACATGGCCACTCATCAGCGACCCTATTTTCGTGAATATCTTCAGCGCGATAATATTGACAGTAGTAGATAGACAGGTAAAGCGAGCTAGGTGATCGTTCGTGGTAAGGCGAGGTCGGGTGTTCGGCGCGCAGAGGTCAAGTGGCGAAGTGATGCTCGGGTTAGGGTTACACACTTCTTTTCCTCTCCCCTTCACCTTCCCTCCTCAAAATGCTCCGGACAGTGTACGTTTTCCCCCTCTTCCCTCTTTCATTCCCAAATAATCTGACTACGGTAAAGGAAACCCAAAAATGCACGCTCGAAGCGCGCGATGGAAGCACGCGAACCAAAAGAAATAGAAGATGCTCGGACGTGCGTCTTCGTGCGCGGCACACATACGGGCGAGGTTGCGGGGAACGCCATGAAGGAGCTCGTACGTCTCTTATTCCCTTCTCTTCAACCGTACTTTAATTCCCTCTTTGTAGATGGCCCTCAAACGACCCAACGCGATCTCCTTTTCCAAGAAAAACGTCGTCCGGCCATTCGAAGATGCCTCCTCATTAGAATTCTGGTCCAAGAAAAACGACGCCTCCATGTTCGTGTTGGGTCAGAGCACGAAGAAGAGGCCGAATGGGTTGACGTTCGTACGGACGTTCGATGGGAGTGTGTTGGATATGGTCGAGTTGGGCGTTGAGAAGTTTACGAGTATGAACGAGTTCAAGGTGCGTTTCTCTTCCCCTCTCTCTTCCTCTATTCCAAGACGGCAGTGTTAAAATGGTGGTGGATGTAGACGCCAAAAGCGACGCCGGGCCATAAACCGATGATACACTTCGCATCCGAGCTCTTCGACACCCACCCGCGCTTCATCCAGCTCAAATCAATGCTTCTGGATTTCTTCAACGGCGAAGAGATCGAGCGGATCCATCTTGCGGGTTTGGAACACGTTATAAGCGTTACGCTCGGTCCGACGCCTGATGCGCTTACCACTGCCATGTCTGCGTTGGGAGCGGAGGGTGCTGCAGAAGACGACAAGCATCTGCCGTCTGTACATATTCGTGGGTATACCCTGTCTTTACGCGCATCGGGCGTACGTACGCCCCGCGTCGAGCTCGTACCCATGGGCCCTTCATTGGATCTCTCCATGCGCCGCCACAAAGCCGCCGACGCCGAGCTTTGGAAACAGGCTATGCGCAGGCCTAAACTCAAGAAGACGGACGTGGAGAAGGGTCTTGGGAAGAAGAGGAAGAATATGGAGGTGGATGAGATGGGCGATTTGAGAGGTAGGGTGCATGTTGAGAAGCAGGATTTGGGGAGGTTGCAGACGAGGAAGATGAAGGGGTTGAAGAAGGGTGCGGGTGCGGAGGGAGAGGAGGAGAGTGGGGAGGAGGTGCCGGAGAGGAAACGCAGGAAGAGCGAGTAGAGGCTGTCGCTGTATTCTCCTGTTTGCTACGCGTTATCTTCGCGGTCAGGATGTGAACTGCCACATCTATCGTCGACATCATGATATTTCCCAGCGTTAGCGAAGAGCAGTTATTTGTACCTCTGGTTGTACTGTTACTGTTTGGTTACCATATTTGCATCCGTGACATTGTACCGCATCCAGCGACTGCGCAGCGCACGGCGTCAAAAAAACTGAATGGGTAAAATGAAAAGAAGGGTGCGCGTGGAAGGCGGCCAAGTTGGATCAGCCGCAGCGTGGAAGCGGGGTCCGAATTCCGCTTGCGAAGAGCAGCTGACAGGCCACTTACTCTGGACGACGACGAGAAGAGAAACGCCGAGCAGACCTGCTGTCTTCGCTGACAGTCACCTACACTCCTTAACTAAAACCAGTAAACATGTCCGATTCGAGCATATCGTGTAAGCATTATATTCACTTGTGTTGGTTGTTGCTGTATGTGAACGTTACCATTCAACAGTTTCGTTGCCGGGCGAGACGTCGTGAGTTGTTATTGTATTTCAAAGAGAGTGAATATGTTGCTAATTACGGACAATAGGACCACGGCAGCGGGAACGACCGCGACGCCGACGTCGACACCGGAGACGACGACGAGCACGACGAGCACGACGCCTTCCTCGACGTCGACCTCTACCACCCCGGTCTCGACGACGACCGCTTCGTCGACCACACCCTCCACCACCTCCACCACCCCTTCATCGACTGTCGCCTCGTCCACCGCCCCCTCGACGACTGCCGGCGGCACGACGACCGCGCCCAGCTCGTCCACTGCGGCACCTACGTCCTCGACCTCCACCCTCTTCGTCACCGCACCCAACGGCTCCACCTTCACTTCCTTCATCATCCAGACCGGCACACAGACCGCGAGCACGACGCCCACAGCCGGAGCCTCTGCGAACCGCAGCTCGACCTCCTTCTTCGACAACAAAGGCGCAGTAGCGGGCACATTCACAGCCGTCGGAGTAGTAGCCCTCGTCCTCCTCATATTCCTCACAACCCGTCTCATCCGTCGTCGTCGCGAAAAGAAATTCGACGCGGAAATTGACGAGGCTGCTGCTGAGGCCGCAGCAGCTGGTGCAAACCCGGATTTCGCGGACGATTATGATTATAGTTCGAGGAGTAATGCGACGGGTGGGATTGGGGGAGGAGCGTACTCTGAGACTAGTCATGGGACTTTGGCGCAGCCGCCGCTTGGACATGGGGGCGAGGAGTACAAGTATGCGAATTTTGCGGATGTGGGCGCGTTGGGAGGTGCGGCGGGTGTAGGTGCCGGAGCTATGGCGCGAGCGAAGAGTCAGCGGTCGATTGGAGATGGGAATGGATTCAATAATGTTGCGCCTTCGCATCCGCCTGCGCCTATGCCCGGAACAGAGACGTACGAGATGAACGACGTGAATAACAATAACAACAATCTGCGCTATAGGCGCTCGACGGGTCCTTACCAGTACGATCCCATCCTCGGCGGTTACGGAGCGGGCGACGATCCATACGCTATCGCTCGAGGACCGAGCGTGCGATACCCTTCCAATCCCAACCTCCAGAGGAGCGGAAGCCAAGGACGGATTCTGAGTCCCGGAGCAGGCGTGAACCAGCCGGGACAGCCGTTCGTTCCGCCTGGATATCCCACAGCACAGACTCAGGCGCCGTTACCGCCTTTACCGCCTCATGCTCAAACTCAGTACGCAGCGGGCCCGGAATACGGCGAGCCGTACGGTGGAGGACTCGATGCATTGCCGAACCCGCATTCGGCTGCTGCTGCGCCTTCGCCGCCTGCTGCTTCGAGTCAGGCTGCGCTTGTAGGCAGGCATTCGACGGACGATGAGAGGGATGTGGGAGAGTATGAGGGGGCTTATGCTGTTGGTGGGGAAGAGGAGAGTGAGGATGAGGAGGGTGGAGATGAACGGAACCCGAGGGTGCTGAGGGTACGTCGTTCAGTGATGTGATGATGTGTATATGTACGCTGACGGCGGTTTATCAGGTTGCGAACGAGTAGACGCTTCAGGCTCTGCTCGAATATCTCCATAAGCTCCCTTTGCTCCTTTGACTCTCTTCCCTCGTGCATTGCACTATACATCGTCGTTCGCTCGTTCCTAATTTATCCCTAACCATGGCTCATCCGCATACCCCCCACCTTATCTCTTTCACTTTACCCCATCTTCCCATTCAACTCCGCTATTGACACCCCATTCCCTTTTCCCTCCATCCTCCTTGCACTCACACATTGCAGCCGATTTATCCCGTTTCCTCGTATTTCTCCTTGGATTATAGGCTCCCATGGTTCCCGTCGCCTTTCGACTCACCCTTGTGAAGGTTTGGGCGGCGGGCAGGCTTGACACTACCACATACAACCCGCGCTCGACGCTCGCGTGTGTGTACCTAATTACTCTCCCCTTATCTTCTCCTCCCTTTTTTCGATTATGTCCCTTTTGTCGCGTTGTAGGACTCTCCGAAATCTTTGTTTTGTTTTGTTTCTGCATACCGCTTGGATGGGGTGATCATCGGCTCGAGCTCTAAGCGCGCCGCATGCAAGCCAGGTAAAGCGTCTCCTCTTGCTGTGCTGCTTGTTACGCTTGCTTAACCTGGATCCTGTCTCTAGAACGTACGTATCTTCGAATACGCCATGGCAAAGTGATGTTGCCGATCGTTGCTACCTCACTTGACATTGGACGTCGACGAGTCGTATCATGCGTGTTCGGACGTTTGCAGCGTATTTGGAGGCTGAACCGAATCGGTGTCCGCTCAAATGCACGCAGGAAACCCGCTGGAACTTGAGAAGGTACACGAGCATTCAGTCCGCCGTGGTATCGTTAAGGATAACTGTGTGCATATGCATCATGCTCTGGGCAGCTGCAGGGTCTTGCCAGGCGCGCACGATTGTTTACGCGTAATTTACGTGCAGGTCGATATCGGCTTGAGTGCGTACGGGGAACTACTACCATGGCTAGGTACCCGTGATGAGGGTCAGGCGTATCATTTTCGTACGGACCCTTCTCATCCGCGTCTTCTGTGCTCCGGATGTATTCTGTCCGCCGAGGCTGAGGGGAGGACCGAGTCTAGCAACGGTTTCGCAATCGCGTGAATGGACTCGCGGAAATCGATCCTTGGTATGAAAGCCAACGGAAGTACTTACATATCTGTTTTATTGACATTGCATTAACCTCCTCAGAGCGCATACATTTTGAGCTCCAAGTCGACAAGGGCAAACCCGAAGCCGGTTCGACGGTTCCTCGGGCCGATCTGTCCGACCTATCCGTACCGAGCCGGCCTATATCAAGCGGTCCGCCCGCAGGCCTCGACTTTCTCCCCAGGTTTCTTCCTTTCCTTTCCTTCCACATTCCCCCCACCCCCGCCCCCGCATTTAACGATGTCGACCGGCGAGCTCAAAGCGAACATCGGCGTGTACACCGATCCGTCTCATGCGCTGTGGATCGACCCTGCTTCGCCGAGCGTGGAGGAGATCAAGTCTGGTTCGACGCTCGAGAGGGGCGAGGTTGTCGTTGCTATAAGGAGTACTGGGATCTGCGGGTACGCTCTTCTTTATAATTATCGTTGATCGAGAGCTATGTTGACGCGGACATGTAGATCGGACATTCACTTTTGGCATGCGGGCCAGATCGGCCCTACGATGGTCGTGCGCGACAAGCATATCTTGGGACACGAGTCTGCTGGCGAGGTGCATTATCTTTCATCTGATCTATCTCTTCATTGAGATAAGATGCTGATCGGATATGCGTTTATCTAGGTCCTTGCCGTGCACGAGTCTGTGAAGACCCTCAAGATTGGCGACAAGGTCGCGATTGAGCCCAACATCCCTTGCCATACGTGCAAGCCCTGCCTCACCGGCGCGTACAATGGTTGTGAGCATGTACTCTTCCGCTCGACGCCGCCCGTACCGGGTCTCCTACGTCGCTACATCACGCACCCTGCCGTGCGTACCTCCATCTACCTTCCTATGTATGCGGATGCTAATATGCCGTGATCGTGAAGGTTTGGTGCCACAAGCTGCCCGACACCATGTCCTACGAGGACGGCGCGCTCCTCGAGCCCCTTTCCGTCGCTCTCGCAGCCGTCGAACGTGCCGATCTCCGTCTCGGCCAAGCCGTCGTGATCTGCGGCGCAGGTCCCATCGGTCTCGTCTCCCTCCTCTGCGCCAAGGCCGCCGGTGCCGAGCCGATCCTCATCACCGATATCGACCAAGGCCGACTCGACTTTGCTAAGTCTCTCGTAGCGAATAAACCCGGCACACTCAACACGCTGCTTATCCCGCGCGGGAAGACCATCGAGGAGCTCGGCGCCGATATGGTGACTGCGCTCGGTGGGCTCGAGCCGGATCTGGCGCTCGAGTGTACGGGTGTGGAGAGCAGCATCGGCGCAGCCATCCACGCCATGCGGTTTGGCGGGAAGGTGTTCGTTATTGGCGTGGGCAAGGACACGATGACCTTCCCATTCATGCGTTTGAGCGCGCGCGAGATCGACTTGAAGTTCCAGTACCGCTATGCCAACACCTGGCCGCGCGCGATCCGGTTGGTCGACTCGGGTGTACTGGCGGATATCAGGAAGCTGGTTACGCATCGGTTCGATTTGGAGGACGCTGTCAAGGCCTTCGAGACGAGCGCGGATCCTAAGACTGGTGCTATCAAGGTGCAGATCACGAACTTGTAGGGCGGATGATGGGTACTTGGGATTCAATGGGGAGCTCGGGTGTATATGTATAGAGGACGGTGACAAACTAAGCAATGACACAGTGCGATAAACATATCATGACTATGTTGACATGTGTGGTATAGGATGACAAGGACGTGAGGCGATCGCGGTTTTAAACGACAGCAAGAGCAGTTCAAATATCGAACTATATCTCACAGAGGAGGCTTCCTATATGCCATACAAAGGTATCACAAGGCGACGTTCAACGAGTCCATCGGCACGAACACATGCAGACTAAGTGAGAAACGTCAGCATTCTCCCCGCCAAACGACGTTCCCTTGGTTGACAGCGCTCAGCGCGCTCAGCAGTCGAGGTGGTGGTCGAGAGTCAGGAGTCTCCAATGTCCGCCATTGGATCTTCCGGCCATTTTCGGCCAGAGACCGCTCTGCCGCGCTACCCATTGCGCCGACCCTTTCTTCGCGTCCACCACCACCTCACGCCGTCCGGGACACGATCTAGTCATGATACAGCGCGCCTCCAGGCCTGATACTAGTATAACCTTTGAATCGTCCGATCTATAGCCTCTGCCTGGTCGCCACTAATCAAATTGTGAGTGCAGCCTCCTGCCATAAGTGTATGCATTGACCAACTTCGCCCTCGCAGTTACCCTGACTGCAATCGCAAAATAATTATTGCGCCGACTGGGAGGCGAAGACGTGTGGAGACTGTTCCGGGCCTTGTGTAGGCAGCTATCCTCTGCATAAGGCATCCCAATTACTTGCGGAGGCGCGAAAGACGCTCGCGAACGACTTGTTAAGGAAACACTTCAGCGCCGCACTGGTGTGATCAGGCGGCGATCGCCGAGCCTGTGAGCAAAAGGCCCGCTGTTGGCAGCATACGCCACCATGATTTGAGCCACCATCATATCCCGCCACTGCATATCGGAATATTTCCCTGCACCTTTTCTGACATCCTTGTTTCGCGCGTGGTTTAAGTCTCCATCTCGGCTCGACCATAAGTACGTCATGGGCCAGTACTTTATACTGTGCGTACTTCTCCGTTGGAAAATCGCGGCAGGCTGTTCGCTGACACCCGAGACCAGTGTGAACCTCACCCATAGAGAAGCCGAAGCCAGTGGCTTCTTCCCGAGCAAGTTCAGCGGATACGTGTCTGCCGACGATGAGAACTTCGGCATCGAGCAGAACCTGGCGGTAGCACGGTTTCCCTCCGAGATCCCGCAAGCTATGTACGTACCTCGACTCCGCGGTATCTGCAGGCTCTTGACGGTCTTGTAGGGCATTCATCGAAGAGCCACCTCATTCCCACCTTGGGCGATTATCTGCGTTTCCTTCTGAGCTGATCGACGCGGTCTTCGAACGGCTAGATGTGCCCCTTCACGTCGCCCACTTTGCCGCAGCTCACCCGTTGCTGGTTCCACATGGTTTCGCTCGGCTGCTTCAGATACGCACGAGGACGTTTAGACATATCACTTGGTCTCGCAGCCGCATCGCTCTCGTCGGAGACTACCTCGACCGGCCGGACAGCGTCAAGGGTCTATTATCGGATAACATGCGCGCGCAAATGCGCAAGGTTGAAGAACGCATCGCTTCCGAGGAGGGCAGGGAGCGAAGGCTTTCACTCTACGAGTACGCCAGCGACTACTTCAAAGGAGTGCGCCACAACTCCTTAGGGCCGTGGGATGCACTTCAGCGTAAGGAGGAGAATGCGCTTGGTACCTCGGACGTGCGTTCGGGTCCAGCACCGGTCACAGGCGGCACAGCGCATATCGACCAAGGACGCATCGACGGCTTGCTACATCATGTCCGTGCTATCTTACCATCCCTCGACACGGCTGTGTTATGCAATTCGACCAAGAATGAGCTTGTACGCGCCGAAACGTTATGCGCAGTCAAAATGGACGACCGTACCCAATTGTCCCTCGGCACGGCCGTGCTGTTCCTCACTGTATGCACGGATGATTGGAGCATTCTCCCCTGGTGTCGATCCTTTCCAGACCCGGGTAAAGGTGATGTTATCGGACGCTGGGCTGGAGATACTTTGGTCATCGTTGGACTCGACGAGGCGCCGGAGAATATGAAAGACATATCAGAGGAAGTTGTCGCCATGGTTCAGAGGTTCGTGGAGATGGAGAAGCGGGGTTATTACCAATAAATCGAATGGTTGTTTTTGTGCACAAGAACCTTCCGTGTACAACGCTAAGATGGGTGTGTGAGGCAATGAACACTTGGATCCTACTGTTACGAGCGCCATGCGCGTGTAGCGACGACTCGGAAGTTTCGGATCCTGATATACGATGACGGTACGGAGTCAAACATTGTCGAAACGGTGCTCTAAGACGGCGGTCACCAATTGATGCTCAGGAGGCCCGACTCAGACTGCGGGCCTATACAAAGGCTGACGACGAGGATGCAGCATACATCACCGTCTCTCCTCAAACACTCTTGCTTTCGAGCGTTGGCACAGCTATTTGTGCACCAGGCACCTCAGTCATTTGTACACCATGAGCGAACGACACCTGTTGTGCGCATACACTTTCGTTCATGCCCTGAATCAATATAACTGACTATGATCGCGCTTAAGTTTGAATCTCACTCGTAGAGAACGTGGGGGATTCAGAGGAAGGTTTCGCGAAAATATTTACCGCAACTACGACGCTATACAGGAGTCACTGAGCCAAATAACATTCCCCTCGGAGCTGCCAGAGAACATGTGAGTGCTCCAAACCATCCGTTTGAGCAGCCTGATGATCTTATGTCAAACGCAGCTTAACGATACCTGCTGTCCCGCGTTCGCATTTGGGAACACTCTCCGCTCTCCCTGCAGAGCTCATTGACGCCATATTCGAGCAGCTCTCCGTGCTGGAGCACGTCGCGCGCTTTGCCGCCGCACATCCAATGCTCGGACAGCGGGGGTTTGTTCGTGTCGTGCAGATCCGCTCAGAGGCGCTGAGAGGTATCACATGGTGCCGTAGTCGCGTCGCGCTGGTTGGGGACGAGATGTATTGTGCGCAGGATCATGCAGAAGCACTGCCGGACGACGTGCTCGCAGATTACGAGAAGCGCGACCAAGCACTCCAGGTCGACGTATCGGAGGATCGAATCGACGCCGACGATTTACCCTCAATGACCCTCTACGAGTTCGCCGAAGAGCAGTTTGAAGAGGTCGACTACAGTTCCTTGGGACCGCGGCGGGTGCTCGAGTACAAGGAAATGGACATGGTAAACTCCTACTTCAAGGACGACGGGCTTTCGTGGAGGAAATGGATCTCCGAGAGACGCATGAACGATAGGGACTGGCAGCGTGTTGATTCCATCCTTGAGCACGCTCAGCCTTCTTTCCCGTGTCTCAAAACGGCTAGGTTGTGCAACTTGACGAAGCGACAATTCGTGCGTGCGGAGGCTCTGCGTACATGCTGGGTTCGGAGGGGGAATGAGGTCTGGCAACTCTCCATTGGCACGACGGCACTGTTTCTCACTGTGTGCACGGACCACTGGGGTTTTGCCCCGCCATATCTCAAAGGTCCGCAAGGAGAGATGGAACGCAAAGCTATAGGGATGGTGATGGGAAGGTGGGCCGGTGACTGTATCGCTGTCGTCGGGACAGACGATGGGGAACTGGAGGGTATGATAGACATCTCTGCGGATGTTGTTGAAAAGGTTGGGAGGTTTGTAGAGTTGGATGCTGCGTAGAAGTACTAGTCGAAATCTATCGCATAAGGCCTTGTGAGCATCATGTTAGAAGACCGAGATCGGTGCAAGATGCAAGAACGAGAGGTAGCTTCCTCGTCGATCTTGGACATGCCCATCACTTGTTAGCTCGGACTTAAGCTTATCGCCGCCGGTGTGACGGTCACACGTCGGCGCCTCGGCCCGCAGAAGCTGCTCAGGGTGCCACTCGCCATTTTGACGGAAACCACCATCTGGCATCTGCTTGAGGTCCAAACTATCTACTTACATCACGCAGAGCCCAGCCCGAATCAAAAAGTGTGCAAGAGCGAGCTCAATCTCTTTGGCAGTCTGATTCACAATGGGTCAAGACTTCGCATTGTACGCGTCCACTCCTGTCCGAGATTGATTATCCCGACGTGCTGACTGTGTCCTCAGTCTAAACCTGACTCACAGAGAACAGGGTGGCGCGTGCTTTGGGTTCAATTTGTTTATACCTGGAAATCTGGATGCCATCCAGTACAACTTGAGCCGAGCAAAGCAATCAGGAACATTTCGTGGGAGAAACGGCGCAACTGCTGTGGTGCCGACTGGACGCGCATGTACGAGTTACTTGAACGCGCTTGGCCTATCATGCCGTCGTTAGAAACCGCCGTGCTGTGCAACCTCACGAAACGGCAATTTGTACGCGCGGAGACGGTCCGACAGTACAAATGGCGTGACAACGATTCAGGTTCTAAAGACCGCCCTCACAGCCGAGGATACCATGAAAACCGCGTTCGTGGCATCGAACCACCCAAACGTCCGCTCCCTAAAGGCCTCACCATTGGCGCAACGGTGTTCTTTCTCACCGTGCGCACGGACGACTGGAGCTTCGCTCGCCAGTTTATCGACCTGGAGGACCCGATTGGCCAAGGACCTGGGGCCGTTATGGGTCGATGGGCTGGCGATTGTCTTGCGGTTGTCGAACCGGATGAGGTGGAAGAAGGCATGACGGATATTTCGGAGGAGGTTGTTGCGATGGTACGAAGGTTTATCGAAGTGATGGCTGAATAATGCATGTACTGCTCGCTCAGAGCGCAATAACTGAACATCAGCATGATCGCGTGAAACAGCCGTCAGACGCTTTCAGTACGCCCAATGAGCGTCATTTACCCCGCCTTGACGAGGTAAACGAGTCAGCGCTCATCGGTTGACATGTGCCCTTCTGCCATACTCACATCTCTACAACCATAGAACGCTGTCCTATGTAGCACACGAATGTACATACGAATGCTAGGGTTGTGTCCTAAATTATAATGTGGTGGGTGATGGCGGGCTATTCGGTCCGACGCAGAGAAGCGAATAACGCCGGCGCCACTCGATCGCCCACACCACGATCACTGAGAGTGCACATCGTCTACTACTATCATCTCGAGTGCCAGAGCAAATAGTCATCCCGTATCTGTTACACACTCCAGCTGCTCACGCGCAATGGGTCAGAACTTCCAGTTGTGCGCATCCTGGCCATTTCCTCAGGCTTGACGTGCTAACCATGACCTAGTCTAAACATCACTCGCGAGGAGCGGGGAGGCGCTGGTGGCGAGTTTATGGAATTTATCTATACGAATCTGGACGCCATCCAGTACACACTGAGTCCACCGAGATTCCCTGAACAGATGCTAGAGGATCTGTGAGTACTCCGATCACTACTCGCAACTGATGGCATAATCATGACCGTGGACGCAGATTGGGCCCCGACCTACCGCGCTCTCACCTCGGCATACTCTCTTCTCTTCCAGCGGAGCTCGTCGACGAGATATTCGAGCAGCTCTTTCTACCAGCGCACGTCGCGCGCTTCGCTGACACACATCCTATCCTCTTCGCGCAGGGCTTCGCCCGCATCGTTCAGATCCGTACTCAGAGCATGAACCGGATCACCTGGTATAAAAACCGCGTCGCCCTCGTTGGGGATTACCTTGAACGCTTGGGTCTTGACGGTCTATTATCCGAGTCGGGCAAGCTGCGCGCGGACATGGATAGGTTCCAGCAGCGACTGATTTCAGAGAACGTGGAGCCCAACAGAGAATGGGACAACGACCCCCTGGGTTTGTTCGAGTTCGCCGATTATTACGGGCAGTTCACAAAGACCAACGCCACTCGTGACGGTCCGCGGGAAGTGCTTTGGGATAGAGAGTACAGAGCCCAAAAAGAAGAAGATCGCGAAGTTTTGGGAGAGGATCAGTACTATGATTATGATACGGATATCGACGAAGAGCGCATCGATAGGATATCCGACCGCGCCCGGCCCATATTCCCACCCTACAAAACCGCTGTGCTATGCAACTTGACGAAACGGCAGTTCGTACGCTCGGAGATGGTGCTAAAGTTCCAGTGGAGGGACCCCGAGGAGAAGTTGATCGACACTCGCTCGGTCCCTTATACTGGTCTGTTTCCGAGGCCTGAGCTCCATGAGCTGTATCCTGACCACCTCACCCTCGGCGCCACCGTCTTCTTCCTCACCATAATCACAGATGACTGGGGCTTCAACTTGCGGTTCGTTGAAAAGGAAGATCCGGTAGGCCGGGGGCCAGGACTCGTTATGGGCCGATGGGCTGGGGACTGTCTTGCTGTTGTCGAACCAGATGAAGTGGAGGAAGACATGCTGGATATATCGGAGGAGGTCGTCGCGATGGTGCGGAGATTTGTGGAAGCGTAGCGTCTCAGTAACGGTAATAACAGTATGATGCACAACTTAGACTCGACAGCCACTTGAGGCTTTCGTACGCGACGAGCATCTTCCAGCGGTAGTAACCGCGTCAGAGTAGCATTCATCAGCTCATTTCAGTCAACAGCACCCAGAGAAGTACAGCAGAAGTGCCAAGCCGTAGTACGCACGATGTATGCATTGGTCTCCTTCCCAAACAGAGATGATCCAGAAGGCAGGGGAGAGGCATGTATGCATTAGTTGCGCGAACTCCTATAACCCATCATATATTACATGAAATGCAGATAAGTAGAGAGAAACTGCATTTCCCGAAATCAACCGCGAATGAACGGATGCGCCAGGGCCTCCTTGGGCGTGATCCTTCTCGCCGGATCCAGCGCTAGACATTTATCCAGTAGATCGACAAACGAGAGCAACATCTTCCTTTCATCCTCCTTCAACTGCGCTGAGCTCGCCGTAACCAAGCGAGTCCGCAGATCCCTACTCGGCTTCGCGATGTGTACCTTCCGTACGACGTCCTATAGAATTATCGCCCGCGTCAGTCATGGAACTGAGTATTGATGGGAACAGAGTATACGTACGCCACCGGTGACCCTATCCATCTCCACACTCTCAAACCCGCCCATCTCATCGAAATAGTTACTCCCGAACTTGGCCTTCTTGATCATCTTTGAGTTGAACCGGCCTTTACACTCCATCATGAGCAGTAACATCTGGTTGTTCGAACGGCCCGGGAAGAGGATCTTGCCGGTGTAGAGCTCGTAGAGCGTACAGCCGATGGACCAGATGTCGAGCGAGGAGTCGTATGGGTAACCCATTACTACGAGGGAAATGGAAGGTTAGATTGTGCGGATAGAGGAGTGAGGGGGAAAGGACGTACTGATTTCGGGCGCGCGGTAGAAACGCGAGACGAGGTACGGCGTTATATCGTTCTCTGCTGCGTCGGACGCCGAACCCAAATCGCAGAGCTTGAGAAGCGTCTTTTGTTCGTTGACGAGGATATTGTCAGGCTTGATATCGGCGTGCGTGATGTTGCATTTCCGGAGGAGGCTCAGGGATAGGAAGAGCTGTTGAGCGTAGGCGCGTACGGCACGGATGTTGAGTCCGACGTCTTTGCCGAATTTCTTGACGACGTCGCGGAGGTTCATACTACATTTGACTCCAAATCAGAACGAGTCAAACAAGTAATGGAATGGAAAGCGCATACCTGAGCGACTCGAAGACTAGACAGAGATGTCCGCGATGCTCGAAGCTGCGCTCGAGACGGACGACGTGCTTCTTGTCTTCAGGATCAGCTTGCTTGAGCTTGTTCAGGATCTGTATCTCTTTCTGCCCGGCCTTGTACCTACGAACACAACGTTAGCAATGTTGCACGCGAAGTAATCGGTCAAACGTACATAGACTCCTGACTGCGAACAATTTTGATAGCTACTTCCTTACCGGACTCGCCATCGTCACCAGTAAGCTCTCGAGCGCGGACAACGTTCGCGAACATGCCCTTGCCCAGTGAGGCGAATACCTGGTAGCGACCGCCGTCCATCTGCTCGCCCAGGATGATCGAGTAGTATCCCTCGGGATCCGATGCGCTGTCCAACGTCGTTGTGATCAACGCCGGTACCGTCGGTTTCTACAAACACATGAGCGCTTGCCAACAAAGATAACAGTATGGCGACCTACAGAAACAGCGACCTTTCTAACCTTCTTGGTCTTCTTCTCCGTAGTACCAATAGCGAACATATCGTCCAAATCATCTTCATCTTCCTCTTCTTCCTCTACAACCTCTACCTCCTCGACCATCTGGACGTCCTGATCGACACCACCACGTACACGCCGCTCTTCGTCTTCACGTCGGTCGAGGCTGGGATCGTAATCGGCCGCAGAAATCATTTGGTCGTCTTCGCGTTGGGCTTGAGCGTGTGCTTCGGCTTGTGCGATGTCTTGTTCGTTATCCTTTGCGAGCTCAAACGCGTCGCCTGTCGGAGACGCCGAGGGCGAACCACGACCATCTAAAAAGATGTACATCATACTTTAGCAAAGACTGAAAATTACGGTAAAAATGAGATTGACCTGCTTCTACATTACGCACACCGTTCGCAAGCTGGGGCGTCCCGGCGCCATTGGCACTAGGCAATTGAGATGCGAGGTTAGACGCGACAGAAGGTGTTTGAGGCGGCAGAACCGCACTGCTAAGACTGGGACTCGGACTGGCAGCCGATACGCTCGCTACACCCGTATATTTCGCAAGGATCTCTTGACGCTTGGCGCGGCGTTGGGCTAGGGTGAGCTCAACGGGTACGGGCGACTGTGCGAGCTCTAACTCCAAGTCGGGTTCGGGTTCAGGTGGAGGCGGAGGTGCTGATGGCGCGGGTATTTCCGAGGGTGTTGGCTTGAGCTGGCTGGGAGGCGGCGGAGGCGGAGGTGAGATCTCGCCTTCCTCTTTGTCGGAATATTTGGCGCCGTTGGTGTGCACGCGCGGCGAGGTCGGTGTCCGTCTGCGCTCGCTGTCCGCCCTGGAAGAATGCGAGTCACGGTCTCGTTCTCTGTCACGGCCATTGTGCCGCCTGTCCCTGTCCCTTTCTCTATCCCTACCATCCCTCCTGTCTCGTCTGTCACGACTCCGACTACGAGGACGGTCGCGACTATAATCCCGTCCAGAACGATGCGAAGATCTTCTTTCTGGCGAATGCCTACGCCGGGAGGAAGAATTGGTGAGATGGACGTCCTTCCAGTCGCGTGCGGTGTCGTTGCGGGGACGCTTGGAGTGCTCCGAGTCGTGCCTGCCTGGATAGGGACGCTTGGAGCCTGGGCTTGGGTCAGTCATCGTATGTTCGGATTAACGCTTGTTTACGGGGCACCGCACGATCAGAAAAAGGTAAGAGAAAGCAGATCACGGTCGGCGTCAACGAGCAATCCCCAGTTCCGTCCGCGCGCCGCGTCTTCGCGAGCTCTCGGGCTGTTGTTTGTTCGTGTTGACTCGTTCCCGCTTTCGCGCGCTATGATGACTTGTTCGGCGACCACCATGGGCCGCAAAGCACATTGACATACACACTCGGTATAACATGACTATTTGCTGTCGCAACTCAGCACGTCAGCCCCATTCACGTCTCTGTCGCTCCAATTTTCGAAGGACCTGGCGTTAACGTCCTGCTTCTTTCGTCCCTTCTCCTGATTGTCGTGTCCCATTGTGTAGCGCACGCTCTCAGACTCATGCATAGGGAATACTACAATGTGCACGGACACGGTTGAATGCTTTCCGGATTCGCTAGTTATGACATCCTTCGCCCGTCAGCTGGTCCACCGTGTAGCGCACTCATCACTTTCTCCCATATAAAGTCTACACGTCTCTTCACATGTCCCTTGACTCTCCCTCTCACCGTTATCCGGATGCTTTCCAAACTACAGAAGACCTCGTCCCATCTTGACTCTCCTGCCCCCGCAGGCAAGGATGAAAATGGGACTCTGCCGATTTTTGACGAACTCCCTAAGTTTCATGAGCTATCTGGTTGCGCGTGGAACGTGTGGGGAAAGGGCGACCAGCTTGGGACTGTGAATTTGCTTACTAATGCGGTGGTGAAAAGAGCATCGCAGGAGGAGATCAAGTAAGCCCTGCGCTCGTTCATCCTGGCCTCTAGTATCCACCACCATACACACACAGGACGGGTCAGGCGGTTGCGTTGAACTGGTATGTCGGCGTATGACCACACGAATGACACTCCAGTGCTGACATTAACCAGGCCTATCAACTTTCCAGAGAAGGTACGCCAGCTTTCAACAACTATAGTCGGTCGTTCTGAAACGCAAGTAGCCCGTCTTCGGACGACGAGCGCCAGAAATCAAATCTCACTACCTCGGTGGATTCGGAGACTCAGGCATCCGGGACGACGAGATCCATATTGTAAGCATCGCCATATCTCTCTATAGCCTACCAAACGTTGAGATCTGTGGCTGGTCAGAATACGCAGTCGGGCACGCAATGGGATTGTTTCAAACACTTCCCTGCCTTGAAGCACGCGACTATCTACGGCGGGTACGTTCCCGTTCAAACTCGACTGACGTAGTCCTAACATCTACTCGCTAACACCTAGCATCAACGTTGACGAGCTTCCAATCGGCCATATCTCGTTCCCAGACCCGATGAATGTCGATCCTGAGATCGTCAAGATGGGTGTGCAGAGTACGTATCCCTCTCTCCGCATCTATCCGATCTCTACATCATCTCTACCCATTGTCTGAAACTTAATACGTGATAGACTGGGCGCAGCACGGCATCTGCGGACGTGGTGTCTTTCTCGACCTAGTAGAGTACTACACCAAGAACGGCGGTACACTTCCCTATGATCCCTGGACCACGCACTCCATCACCGTCCCCGAGCTGGAAAGCTGTGCTAAATCCCAAGGAACGACGTTCCGTCAAGGCGATATCCTTATTCTCCGTGTTGGATTCATGCAGAAGTATAACCGCGAGAGCGACGAGGCGCGCGTGGCGCTTGCTGGGCGTCCGGAGACATTGTGCGTGTCGACGATAGGTGGAAACTGCGCACGTTTGTTTGATCACCTTTTGGTCCGTCCAGTGCTGGGATCGAGCAAAGCGAGGATATGAAACGGTTCTTGTGGTACGCATCTTCCGGGGGTCTGCTGCTGTCCACACTGACACACTCCTGTCCACAGGAATAACCACTTCGCCGCGATCGCGTCCGATCAGCCCGCTCTCGAAGTACGTTGCTCCCTACGCTACAAACATAGCCTTTACCGTTTACATGTTTGTCAGGCTTGGCCACCTGCTGGGGAGGAGTTCATGCATGAGGTGCGCATTCGTGATACCTATTCACCAATTCATCCCGATCTGACCAGAACATGTGGATTACAGACAATCCTCTCGTACGTCGATGACTTTGTAAATGTAGCCCCGTTGCTGATAATCAATCTATCAGGATGTGGGGTATGCCTCTAGGTATGATGTCAAAGAGTCTGTGAGGTGGATTGGCACGCTGACCTGGTGTATGGCAGGCGAGTTTTTCGACGTAGAGAAACTGTCCGAAGTGTGCAAGCGCACTGGCCGTTACACGTTCTTCTTCTCATCTTGGCCCCTCAATGTGTATGCACTCTTTCTCTTGACTACCGAGTGAATGGTATGGCTCACTCGGACTTCCGATGTAGCTTGGGCGGTGTCGCGAGCCCTCCTAATGCTGCGGTAAGAAGATACGATGCGTGGAACATTGAAGTGTCATGTTGAACATCATCATTCTACTCCAGGCTTACTTTTGAGGACACCAAATTCATTGCGATGGCGATACCAGCTGTTGGAGTACACATAGAAGTACCGCTGTATTAGCCAACTCGAATTAGACGATGGTAATTTAATAGCTGCTGATGCCTGGCGCTGTATGTCATGTCTGTGTGCATCCTCTCACTTTGGAGATTGGAATCGTGTGTTGCCAAGTTTGACAGCAGCTGCCATGACGGAGAGCACAGAGGTAATATTTGGCAGTCTCGAATTATAGGCATAACTGTGCGCACAAACATGACCTACACGTGCGCACGTCGACTGATGATCGTTGCAATACGACAGCCTCAGCGGCAATGGATCAAGCCTTTGCATGAAACGTTGGAGGGTAATGATGTTCGTACAAGGCAGATCAGAAGTGAGTCTGAATTAGAGGCGGGCAGCTTGAGACAGTTCGAGGAAGGGTGTCGGGTTCGGGGTGGGTTCGCAGACCAGAGATGCGTACAAGTGCGCGGCCACTGCACTCGCGAGACTGGCTGGCTTGTGAACATGCCCACATCGGGAAAACAAGAGTTTGTCTAACTGAAGTGCACTCGGACTTCATCTTCATGAAGGGAGAGACGAAGCGACTGACAAGGTCGCGGGCGCAACTGTCTGTTTGGACGTGTTTGTGACCCTGGCCGGGGACGGACCGGCATCAAGTTTTGCGCCCAAGCTTTCCAGCCTGTTGCCAGCGACGACCATGAGCATCCAGGGTCGACGGCATGTTGGCCTGCGCGGTGTTTGGTACCATGGTTAGCTGTACTCCAAAGGGCCGTTTTGACCGCCTTCCAGTTGACCATCTTCGGAATCCCGTCTTCGCGGCTCTTATAATCTTGTCGTGACCATGGCGGCGCGCCGAGGCTCTTCTCCCGTACTTCTCGTGATTGTCCGGCTTCGTCGTGTCCCGTTGCATACCCAAGCTCTCAGACTCTGCAATAGGCGTGAACTCGGCTGAATTCTCTCCCTTGTCATACAGCAGGGCGATGACATCCTTAGACCGTCAGCTGGTCAAGCTTGTGGCGCCGCTCATATAGCTCGCTCACGCCGCCGCTGACAGCTCGCTCGTCTTCCTCTCCCACCTCTCTCATTGGCACATGCTCTCCAGAATGCAACAGACCTTATCGCACCTCGCGCCAGCTGGCCTTGATACAGGAGAAAGGAAACTGCCGAGCTTCGACGAGCTCCCTAAGTTCCATGATATGACCGGCTGCGCTTGGGACGTGTGGGGAAAGGGGGACCAGCTTGGCACCGTGAACCTGCTTACAGACGCAGCCGTGAAGCGTGCGGCGCAAGAAGAGATCAAGTACGTGTTGTCTCCGTTGAAACTCGTATACGTGAACATTATTTCTCTTCTGCAGGACTGGACAAGCGGTAGCGTTGAACTGGTATGTTGACTCAAGGCCTTACCGATAGGCTCGCCGACTGTACTAATCAAATGATGCAGGCCTCTCAACTTTCCAGAGAAGGTACACGGGTCGCGAACAGTCGCGGTCGGCTTTCTAACGCCTTTGTAGCCCGTGTTCAAACGACGAGAACCCGAGATCAAGTCTTTCTACACCGGACACGGCATCCGAGATGAAGAGATTCACATTGTAAGCTCCATTTCTGCATCCACCAGACGGCATGAACGATCTGTTTAGAATACGCAATCGGGAACGCAATGGGACTGCTTCAAGCACTTCCCCGTTGTAAGACATGCAACCATGTACGGCGGGTACGTCCTCGTACACATGTACTGAACGCGATGTGAAATTTAGCAAAATCTTCAGCGTCAAAATCGACGAGCTACCCACAGGCCATATCTCGTTCCCAGACCCGATGAATGTCGATCCCGAGATCATCAAGATGGGCGTACATAGTACGTATACCTCTCTCTATTTGATGGCAACATCATCTACCAAGTGTTTGAAACTGAATGCGTGTCAGACTGGGCGCAGCACGGCATCTGCGGGCGTGGTGTCTTTCTCGACCTGGTAGACTACTACACCAAGAACGGCGGTACACTTCCCTATGATCCCTGGGCCAAACATGCCATCACCGTCGCCGAGCTGGAAAGCTGTGCCAAAGCTCAGGGTACCACGTTCCGTCAAGGTGACATCCTTATTCTCCGCGTTGGATTTATACAGAAGTACAATCGCGAGAGCAACGAGGCGCGCGTAGCGCTTGCTGGGCGTCCGGAGACATTGTACGTGCGAACGATAGGTGGAAAGTGCGCATGTTTGTTGAATCAGGTTTTGGTCCGTCTAGTGCTGGGATCGAGCAAAGCGAGAATATGAAACGGTTCTTGTGGTACGCATCCTCCGGGGGTCTACCGCTGTCCACACTGACACACCCCTGTCTACAGGAATAACCACTTTGCAGCGATTGCATCCGATCAACCTGCTCTTGAGGTACGTCGCCCTTGAACTACAAACATAGCCTTTACCGTTTACACGTTTCTCAGGCCTGGCCGCCTTCTGGGGAGTTCATGCATGAGGTACGCCACGGCGATAACGATCCAGCCGTTCATCATCCGACTGCATTGTGCATCTACAGACAATCCTCTCGTATGTCGTATCCTCCAATCTTGCCGTACCTCGGATGATGATATCTCAATCAGGATGTGGGGAATGCCGCTTGGTACGATTGACGAGTCGGCGAAGTGATTGCATGTGCTGACTCTGTGTATAGGCGAGTTCTTCGATGTAGAGAAACTGTCGGAAGTCTGCAAGCGCGCAGGCCGTTACACATTCTTCTTCTCGTCCTGGCCTTTGAACGTGTAGGTGCTCCTGCTGCTGACCAACGAATGAATGGGATGGCTGACCCCAACCTCTTATGTAGCCTAGGCGGCGTCGCGAGCCCTCCTAACGCTGCGGTGAGTACATAGCCTGATCGGCGGATCGTTGAAGATCATGCTTACTATCCTGGTCCAGGCTTACTTCTGAGGACACCAACCAAGATCAATGGCTATGCCATCTGCGGAGTACGCATGTAACAACAGTACCACTGTATCATCTGAGCCTGGATAGTCTAGTACTAGTAGTGCGGCGGCGACGAACTGCAATCTGAACATGTATTGCCACCTGTTGCCTCTAAACGAGATATGCTTATCGTAATTGGATGTGTCCCGTATACGATGCTGTATGATACACGCTAGCTGCAGTGTTGAATCCGTTGAGTGTTGGAAACAAGCCCGAACTTCGAAGTCACAGGCACCTGTGCGAAGCGCGTCTTGGTCGTCCGCAGTCGCCGCGTCCACACCGACAACTTGACTCCCACCACCACCATCAGTCAAAATCCGTTCCGGCGGTGCCAGTGCTCCCTCTATCCTAGATACAGCGTCCATCACGCACATCTCTGAGCGCCTACAATGCCGAAGCACGCTTGCCACTCATATCTTCAGCCAGCTTCCTGTACAGCGGACAGGCGTTTGATGGTCCACACGGGACGGTGATACGAGCAGAGTGATTTGGCGTGCGTTCGGACGTCCGTCCTCAAGCTGTGGTTCTTCGTTTTGTATGTCATGTCTCTCTCTCTCAGTTCGGCATACCCGAAGCATCACCGAATCCTTCCTGGCAATACGGGAGCCAATAGCGCTCAAAGAAGCAAGGCGGGGTGCACCGTCAGAGCGCTGGCGAGCGGACCGTTCGCCTCCCGTCTCTGATGACGCACCCTAATACTTGACACGTGTAACCGCTGGGGAAAGTCTCTCTTCAGGACCATCGTATCGCTTTCTTGAAGGGGGACCGAGTGATACAGCACACAGGCTCTTCGACCTGCGCGAGATACTTGCACACAAATGTTATTCGCTGTATCGTCTCTGCAGAGACCTTGCGCCATACGTTTACTCCATACGATGACCACTCACGATTCTTTCGGTCTTCCGCAAAGACCGATAGAACCGAGCGCGCGTACGTGATATTTATGACGCTCGCCTCGGCAAGTCTGCCTACTAGTTTCGAGCAAGTAGAAGTTGGAACGCTCTTCGTTGGCAGCCGGCAAAGGCGAGATAACCGGATAGCAGTTTACTACTGTATAAGAGTAGCCCAAGGGACCTACCTTTTGCTTGACTCCGACACGCTTTTCATACCTCAGCAAACACTCAGGCTTGAACGCACCATGACTACCGACTTTGACCAGATGAAGCTGCCGACATTCGATGAGCTCCCCATGTTTCACGAGATGTCCGGCTGCGCCTGGGATGTATGGGGCAAGGGCGATCAGCTTGGAACGGTGAACTTGCTAACCGACGCCGTGGTGAAGCGCGCGGCGCACGAGGAGATCAAGTACGTCTGTGTATGGTGTATGGTCCACCCAACTTATTTCGAACGCAGGACGGGACAGGCAGTCTCACTGAACTGGCCGATCAACTTCCCAGAGAAGGTGCGTTGGTGCCCGCTACGGTGCTACGCCCACTCGCACATTCGTTCACTGATTTGAATGTTCTAGCCGCTGTTCCATCGTCGTGCGCCAGAAATCAAGTCCCAGTATCTCATCGAGGGCGCTACTATCAGAGACGATGAGATACACATCGTAGGTCAACAACTGTGCTCTTAGCGATGTGGTATAGTGATTTTTGATCGCTCATAGAACACGCAATCTGGTACGCAGTGGGACTGCTTCAAGCATTTCCCGGTTCTGAACCACAACACGATCTATGGCGGGTACGTGTTTCAGCGGCAACATGTAGTTGTTCTTAACGTAGCTCGAATGCAGTGTCAAAGTCGACGACCTACCCATCGGACATATCTCGCTTCCTGGCCCGGTGAACATAGATCCGGAGCTGATCAAGATGGGCGTCCAAAGTACGTCTTTTGACGCTCACTGACTTGAACAGGATACTTATCCAATACGATTGCCGTTGCGTAGACTGGGCGCAGCATGGAATCTGCGGTCGGGGGGTCTTCCTGGATGTTGTGACCTATTACACAAAGGACGGCGGTGCACTACCCTACGATCCGTGGACTACGCACGCCATCTCCGTCTCTGTTCTCGAGGACTGTGCCCGCGCACAGGGCGTCACGTTCCGTCGGGGGGACATACTTATCCTACGTGTCGGTTTCATCCAGAAGTACAACCAAGCCGACAAGACGGCGCGCGATGAGATGGCTGAAACTTTGACCTTGTATGTACTCCGGTATGACCGACTTGAACGGCATTGACGGCAAGGATTAGCGCTGGTATTGAGCAATCCGAAGAGATGAAGCGATTCCTCTGGTACGCTTAAATTCATGCTAATACATACGTCTCAAGCGTCATACTGACGGCGTTCCCCTTGCTGTAGGAACAATCACTTTGCGGCGGTGGCATCTGACCAGCCTGCATTGGAGGTATGTCACGCGTCTACACCCTGTTCTTCACAAGACAGAGCTCGTTCTGTAGGCGAGTCTTCCCGCTCCCGAGCACTGGATGCACGAGGTACAATTTTTTTCTTACTGGTGGTCAGTTGATTGAAATGCTCACGATGTGAGCTTGAAGACAATCCTGAGGTACATATACAGCGCCAAAAGCGATGTCATACAAACGCTAACTTTTCTTCATGCAGCCTCTGGGGCATGCCACTTGGTTAGTCGCTGAGCGCTGAAAGCACAAGGATGATGTAGTGTTCTCTGACGCCTTAGCTACGTAGGGGAGTTCTTCGACGTCGAGAAGCTGTCAGAAGTGTGCAAGCAGAAGGGCCGGTACACGTTCTTCTTCTCTTCTTGGCCTCTTCATATGTACGTGCTTCCTCACTTTGTTAATTCTACAGCGCACTCACCCCCTCCTTCTAGCCTTGGTGGAGTTGCGAGCCCCCCTAATGCTGCGGTAAGATCCTATACACGACCACATGGATGACACTGACTCAGTCTGATTAAGGCATACTTCTGAGGGCTAAGGGCTGCCTAATCCAGCCGTCTTTATTTGAACTTGGTTTTTGAGCTATCCGAGTCACCTCCGAAACCCGAACCGGTGTGTCTTGACGTACAGATTGAATACAAATGCCTCCTTGAGGCTCATCCTGCGATTTCTTTCATTAGGACCTATCAGCATATAATGTTAGCTAGTGTCATGTTCTGAGTTATGTTTACAAAGGTCGACGTTTGCGTCCAACTTTAAGTGGCAGGTCCAAACAAAGACCGTGGGACAAAACGTCGCGCTCACGTGCGTGGCCCGAAGAGCGGTTGAACGCGTTTGAGCCTTGACGCCGACGTCTCTCTGCCTGCTGGTTCTGGTTTCTCCTGTCTTGCTTCCCTTCAACTCCCCTGATGTGCGTGGTCTGTACTAAATATACTCTATAGTGTCTGATTTAAAGGGATAGTCTCTGTATTTCATGCGAGCCGTGTCTCGTCTTGCCTCCCGCCTCGTAACGAAACCCCCATGTCCACACCGGCTTTTATCATCGAGCATCCCGACCGCTTCCCTCAGTCAGGCTCTACCCAGCTGTCTAGTACCGAACGCAGATACGCATACCTCGATGCTTTTGACGACAGAAAGCTCGTAGAACGGCATCTCGAATACGGCGAACTCGGGAAGGATCTCCTCTGCCCGCCATCTCCTAGGCCTAATGAAGTCCCTAATACTCCAAGCGACTTCCCTGAGCGCTTTCGGGCAGTGATGCAGGGCGTACCGAATATTAAGGCCGCTGGATGCGGTTGGACTCAAGTCAGGAATGTGGCCCGGCTGAAGTGCACGCGAGGGTTATGGACAGGGTTCGGCGCGCGTGCAGACAAGGTGGAGGAGGATTCGGAATTTGAGTGGTTCCTGGCAGAGGATGAAGAGGAATATGCGGCATGGGAAGAACGGAGGAATGAGCAGAAGGAGGGGAAGGCGGAGAAGGTGGCGAGCGACTTGGAGAAACACATCTCAACCCAACGCGATATCTCCTTACGCGATCCTAAGAAACTGCACGAAGCTCGCTCTAAGGTCACCAGGTGGCAAGCAAGTCTGGCGCCTACTCCTGACGAAGATGCGCAAGCCAGCACCTCCGTTCAGCCTAAGCTCTCCGAATCTCAGCCCTTGACCGCGGCGTCTTCGCAGCAGTCCAGGCTTTCCTTCACAGTGAAGAAAAGTGGGATGTCAGCAGTGGCAAAGGGGAAGCAAAAGGCTTCAGCGCCTATCTCCTCCCTGCCAGGTTCAGTCGAGTCTGTCGATCTTCCCGGACTCAAGCAGCTTCCATCCGCTATACCAAGCGGCTCTCAGGCGCAGACTCCTCCTCAACTACTGCAGTCCTCAGCACCAGCTGCTCCTACGGCTGAGGTATCACTCTCTTCGCCACCCAAGGATTCCGCTCATACTGGGTCCGCGCCTCGCATAAGCCAATTGTCCGATGTCAGTCATTGTCTTAGTCCTAACAAAAATCATTCTAACATCTTTTGTAGTCCTTTCAACCACCTTCGTTTGATGACGTCTTCACGTCTACGCAACAAGAACCCTCTAGGGCCCAGTCTTTGCAAAAGATCCCCCCAATCCCACAGGAGACCGCGCCTGTCAGGTTGGCGTCGCCTCCGCCTTTTCCGGGAACTCAGCAAGATGAGATTGTCCCAAGCTCGTCCCCTCCACCGTCTCCGCCTCCTGTGTCTCGAAAACGTTCACGGGAATCGTCTCCCTTGCATGGGCGGGGCAGCGACGAGGAGTTGTACGCGCCAAGCAGCCCAGCGAAGAAACCGCGGGTTGCCGAGCCGGCGCCAGCACCAATAGCACAAGCTTCCAGTTTGCCGCGCATGTCAACACCCCCGTTATCAGAAGCGCATACCGATTCATCTTCCCTTCCCGGCTTGGGCAACGCGGCTGCTGTCTTTCCCATCACACCCTCACGTACCGGTCGTATACCTGCAAGCGGAGAAAGAGTTCTCGCATCGTCCCAGCGTTCACGATCGCGACCTCGTCCGCCGTCACGAAGTGCAAGCAGGGCCGCTAGCAGAGCCCCATCACAACACGAGATGGGACCTCCGCGTACACCTGATCCCGGGCCAACGCCGAAACCATTCTTCTCCTCCCCAGCGTCGAGTTCATCTGGGAGCGAGGATGAGCCCATGCCGCCGCCCGGTCTTTCGCCCATTGCCGACTATACCGCACATCCCAGTTCCTTTGCGCCGCAGTTCACTTCTACACAGAAGGGTGCAGGGGCCACGGGGTATGGAGGATTGGCGTACAGCTCGCAGTACGATGTTGAGCACGATGTGGGGAACATATCTCACCGTTTGGATCAGGACGTGGACTTTGAACAGTGGCTGCATGATTCGCCTGTGCCGGACGAATGACAATCTATCTTTCTCTGTTGTGTATCACAGTCTCTTCCGGTTTGCTCGTCTCGGGAATACCACACTACTAGTTGGCAGGTCTTATCACGCCGCGCATGAACTGCTGGACCGCGAGGCACGAGAAGTACAATGCACAATGCGCCACATGCAAGGCAATGTCAATACGCAAGCCCTTAGTCTACCTGCAAGAGATCAAGCAAATGAGACCCTCTTCCTTGGAGGTTTGCCCGCGCTCTGAAATTCGACGGTCTCCTTGGATGGAATGACGTTCCTTTGCCTTTTCTCATCTTTTCGGGCTCGTACTTTATCCTTTCGTTTGTTGAGCAGTTGGGCCTTCGTGGCATCCTAGGGGTTGACGCGTCAATACCGCGCCTTTCAAGCGCCTTTTTGTGGTTGTGATGCCCTCACGACTACTCACGAGCTTAACACGATTACGAGACTTCTTTTCCTTTGCGGCCTTCCGTCCCTTCGTTCCAGCTGTCTGTAGTACAACTGCGATCAGCATATGCAAGTTAGTCGTACAAAAAGCTACCGACCGTCTCCGTAGTTGACGTAGGGCGTTGAATTTTGGATGCTTTAGCCTCAGACTTCTCTTCCGAAGCTGTGGCAACCGAGAGCGCTATGGCTAAAGCCGAGTCCTACAAAAGCAATACGTCTCATGTCAATAGACGTTTGTAGAAGTGAATGCGAATTGTGTGACAGTCGTGTTGAAGCACAGTTTTCACCTTTTGGTCGACTAAAGTCTTCTTACCGCCCTTGCGGGAAGCAGCACCCATAGCCGAATACCCAAGATACCAGAATTCTGAGTACCCAAAAGCTTAGAACTTTATGTTAGAGTTTGACTGCTTGTACAGCTATGACATGAGCCACGACTGTGAACTTCTTTTCTGAGGCAGCGTAAATATGCGAAAAGCCAGCCGAGTAGATGCTGTCCGCGTAAAAGGTCGAGGGCGCCGGCCAATCGGTTCGCGCACTAGCAGACAAGTACGGTGCTGTGCCTAGTGGCCGATTGAAGGCAAGGCAGAACACGCTCATGAAGCTCTCGGTTCGGCTTCGGCACCTTCCAGAGCCGCTTCTCACGCAGCGGGCCGGAGGTGGACGCGACGGCGACTCGGAGACGAGCGTTCGCTTGCGACCACCATGCTCCTCGCCTGATACACCAGTTTCTCCGACCAAGCATGCCACCTAAATTTGATCTATACCACACTAGATGACACTTCGTTTGCCGCTCCGATCGTGCAACCCGAGATGCCCGTGCCTGAGGATGAAGGCGGTACGAGACCTGATCATTCTACTTTCTCATGTTTAGTGCCAAAAAGGCCACTACGAGGCTGTTCGAAGGACATGTTCCATATCAAGATTACCTTGTCGTAAAACATCTCTATGTTTATGCGATATCATCTTCAGTGTGCGATACTGCTGTTGGGGGTCAAGGGTCCTCTGTAGACGCATCTCGGGCCTGTACCATGGCACTGCGTGTAACCGAGCCGGTAAGGCTCGTATCTGAGCTTTTCGTATCCCGTCGCACTCAAAGGGGTATCAACCACGTAGTCTGGTGATCGGTGACGACGTTCTCGCTCCCGCGCGCGCGAACAGTTCATCTCGCGATCTCGGAGCAATGCACGAGCATGAAGCTTGACGACGTTAGCTGTACTAGATCCTCCATCACGATTTCGTTCCTCCACACTCTCGGTATTCGTACGTCCTAGATGGGTCAGCCTTGTCCTCCTCGCATCTTTGCGACAGAATCGTGGACTGCATGGCACGGACGGGCCTCCCGTGGCGTATATAAGATGCTCTGTCAGGTACTCTTTGCTTCATTGTCCCACCTTCATCTCACGTCAAGAACTCGCATTCTCACCATACATACGCCAACATGTGCCACACCAGACGGTGCGTCTAGGTCACTGGACCTACGCTCAGAGGGATTGACGTTCTGTAGAGTCCATAACATATACGCCTGCGGTCACAGGCTTCCTCTGGTGCGATGCACCGCTGCTTTACTCCATACCATACCCCTAACTATTACTTTTGTTTGGACTAGCAGGATGAGACCGTATGTTGTGGTTCGATTTCCCCCTGCGTTGTTTATCTAAACCACCTTATTGAGATCCCTTGCACCGACCCGAGATGCAAGTTCAGCCCCTTCCACCCCCCGGCTTGTCCACAGACTACTTGCAAGAAGACGTGCTGGCAATAGTGCGTGCATTCTGTTCGTGAAATGTGGCCGTACACTAACCCACTTTCGCAGCCGTCAGTCTCCAGAGCAGATACGTGAGTAATGCTCGTCAAATTTAGTCTGTGCAGGGTGACTCACTGGCGCTGGCATTAGCAATTCATCATCACTATCCATGCCGGGAATGTGGCCAGTGATAATCAGGTCCGACTGCTGTCAAGATTTACAGCTGCAGATGCACTGGATTTGACCTACGCGCATTCTCTACTTCGTCGTGTCTTTTGATTATCTGATCCCCTTCATCATCCTTGTTCAGCCGGGACTGTCTATATATGTATCGGACCTCTATCGGACCTCCGTATTTGCTAATTCGTACACTTTATGTATCTCACTTTATCATCCTCGCTATCTCTCTAGACTTATCTATACACGCATACATGATACCCTTTATTTATTCACATAGAAGAAGCCTGGGAGCCGGGTTCAACGCTGGGTGAAGGCACTGTGCGAGATCTTCTCTGGTCAACAACGGTCTGGCAGTACTCGGCATCAAAGCTCCTCTGATCCCTGGTCGCTACCGGATAAGACTCCCGTACATGACGGGCTACAAAGCCTGTGCTCACTATTTACGAGCAAGCAACCGAATTGGACGACAGCGCATCAAAATGATGTTTATCCATACTTACGCAAACGTCGTTCAGCTCGGACCTTCACGGGCGGTGACGTAGCAGCGTCATCATATCATGGTATGCATCCCCGAACAACGGGAGTCTAATAGGCTATATATCACGGTCATTCGCGAAGCACGCATGTTCCGTTTCGTACGCTGAAGGTGGTTCAATCCTAGAGTCACAGTGAAGTCCGCCCGCTCAAATGACGCCCGGTTCGGTGTTAAATCGAGCTCTCCATAGACTCGTATCCTGACAGGCGCCGTATTTTACGGGGAGTCGGGCGGGCAGAGACACGCGGATGGATATCGACAGATCTCTGCGAAACTCTGTCCGCTGCCTCATCGGCGTCGCTTTCTGGCGAATCAGCGTCCGAGAGAGATGGGGTAGGAGCAACGCCCGCTGCAGCCGCAGAGGGCGATGCCGCAGCTGCACGAGGTTCTTCAGCCCTTCTGCGCGAAAGGTCGTTGAGATCGCGATCAGGTATCTTTACTAACAGTCAATAGGAGCTAAAAAACAATAATCGCGAGGAACGCACGAGTAGTCTGATCATGTAGGCAAGCAGTGTTGACGCCGCCGCCATGATAAAGACAGCCCGGATGGCAATCTCGTAAGACGCCGTCGCCTGATCCTTGATATCCGAAGGCAGGGACGCGACGAGTGTGGCAGAGTGTCGTATGCGGTCAATCACCTGGGGCAATTTCAGTATTATACCAAAGCTGGATCATCTCGCATACTTACCGAGTCGGCTTCAGGCCCTGTGATACGACGTTGAAGTTCTTTGACAAGGTAATTCTGGAAGATAGCACTGGATACACCCACTCCGGACACCTGACCTATAATCAAGCAATCACTCTTCAGTTCTTCATTAGTACGTATCTGTGGGGAAACAACACACCAAGACCGCGGAAGAGTTCCCCAAAGCCTGTGCCTACGGCCATCTCACTTTCCGGAAGATTGGCCAGTAAGGCGACTACAAACGGTTTGTCAAGATGTAAAAAATGGAGAGATGAGTGGAAACATACTCATCATAGTTTGTAATACGATGGAGTTTCCAAAGCCTAACGGTATCTGTTCTAGAGTCAGCAGAAGAATACTCCCGACGGAGACTCGAACAAACAATGCTGAACCACTGAACGAACGTGTTCGATTCTGGTGTCATGCGCACGAGCAGGATTCCGGCGATAAAAGGAAATATCCCGAAAATCGAAGTGAGTTTCTTGTAGTGACCTGTCTTGTGCATGACCCAACCCGCAAAAAGAGATCCTGTCGTCGTCGCCACACTATTTGGAACCAAATGGAGCCCTAAAAAGGTGACAGTCAAATCAACTATGTTCAATCCCTCAGACAGAGAAACAATGTTGGCTGGTAACAACGATATCGCGTCATGAAAGGATGAAAGGGGACGGGGAAATCGAAAATGAATTCGCATAAGTCGAGAAGAATCCAAGAAAATCGAGGAAAACTTGAGCAAGTGAACTAACCTGCTGTGGACGCGCCGGTAAGTGCCACGGTTATAAAGAATAGCGGAAAGTGGTAGGTAATGGCGAAATTGCATTGAGCCACGAGGAGATTGCTCAAGCCTATGCAGACAGGAATTTTCTGGACCAGCAGGGAGGGCGCTAACATGGGCGCGGGGGCGAAGCGGAGTTCGAACGCGACAAAAAGTCCAAGGAAAAGAACCGACAAGACGAGTGGCATGATGACGGCGACATCCAGAGTCTATCGTCGATCTGAGTGCACAGCACAGGTAACAACCGAAGGCACTCACCTCCAAACCCTTGTTATACCGGTTGCTCAGAAATATCAGGAATGAAAGGACCTGCACGCAGTTAGCCTGGCACGTAGCGGTTGAGGCCTAGTACTCACAGCCCCGAGTAGGGTCATGGTTCCTCCATAGTCTATACGTTTCAGCACATCCATGGTGCGCTTGCTCCTACCCTGTTGAAGGCATTAGAAAGCTCATTCCCACAATTGATAGAAATGGGAGGCACAGGTGTAGCGTATCCGAGGTTGATGGAGGTAAGGGCGAAGGATATTGCAAAGAGCGGCAGCTGACATAGGAATGCGTAGCGCCAACCAAATCTGCAGTCCAACATTAGAAGCCGTATATCAACGAAAGAATGAGTTCTTACCGGTCACTTATGAACCCGCCCAGAGGCCCACCCAGGCCCATCCCAAGCTGGAATCATACTTAGCACAAAGCGCGCACAGACTTGTTTGGCAAGCGCTCTTACAGCACTCCAAAAAGTCGCGATGCCTTGAACCAATCCTCGGGACTGGCTTTCCTTGTCAACACAACGGCGTCTTTACAAGTTGTAACAGCATCTCACCTTGAGACTGAATAGATCGCTCGTGACGATTCTAGAGCGAAGATGTCAGGAAAGCCGCATTCTGGAGGATCACTGGCGTCACATACTTGGCTGTTGTGTTGATTCCGCCACCTCCGAGACCGGCAAGCTTAAGATAACATAAGACTGAGCCCACAAGACACCGTTTCATAGCACCCACAAATCGAGCAACGATGAGCATCTCCATACTGCCCGAGAGTCCGCATGCGAGAGTGCCGACGGCCGTGAATACGACCGCAGATTGGTTGGCCCCTCGTCGACCAAGAATGTCGCATAGTCGGCCATATAGAGGCGTAAAGGTACTAGTAGCAAGCAAGTACCTATACCAAACCATGAGCTGCGTAAAACTGACTTTTGTCTTCGGCTTACGATGTTCCTAGCCAACTCGCTTGATTGGCCTGGTTGAACTCGGAGGATATGGTCGGAAGCACTGAAAAAGGTACCGTCTGTCAGATGCAGCGAGCTTTGTTCGGGTATCATAGATGCGTACGTGTGGCAACCAATGTCACTAGGCTCAAGATCAGCAAGGTTACACAGTTGAGCTCCAGAGACACCCACTGTTCAAGGACTGGCACTGGTGTTGAGCTGTGCAGATCTTCGGGAGTAATAGGTTAGACTCACGGAGAGAAAGTTTGCAGTCCAGATACCAGCCAATATGCCATAGCGAGTTGCGCGAGTAATTTCACGCGGACCAGGGCGGCTATGAGGCTTATGAGCCGCTTGTAATAGCGGCGTGTTCTCTACGTCGTTGACAGAGTGGTCCGGCATGTCCTATACAAACCGAGGACCGCCAGTATCACGGGCAGTCGTATATGTCCGAAAGAAGTTGATGGTGGTTGGGGACAAGTCCAAATTTGTACGTATGAAGCATGTCGTGCTCGTGGTGGCGAGCGGCAAAGCGCTGTTGGCATCGGTGTTCTCCAGCACGTCATCGCCGTGCGCTCAACGCCGAGCTCATGATGTGCGCCTTCTGCGGCTCGCTTTCAACCATCATGGTCCTTGCTTGGTCGTCGATTGTAACGCTGTCGACGTCTGAATCATGCAGTGACGGATGATAACATCTAATGACCCCACGTTTTTATGGGACTATATGTATCTGGTTTCTCACCCACGTTGTCCCACCGGCAGCTTCAAGCGTTGTTTCGCGCAGTATTCGACCTGTTCCAACTCAACTGAGCATCGCACGAAGTACTACAGGTTTCTGATAGTTGCCACGGGGGCCGTTGTACTGTATGAGCTTCTGAACGGCTCGACTTGTCCCCAGATCATCACACGATGTGCCCCATGACTGCACCTTCGCCGGGCGTCTATGGGAAGCTACACTTTAACTACGGCTGGGAGAAAGCAGGTTACCCTCAACCCACCACACGGCTGCGCACCTTCATACCATCGTCGCCCCGCTAAGGACTACTTATATCCAATCGTCTACACCCTCCCTTTGCAGCACACACGATGTTCCAAGCATCTCGAGGATCTGTCCAGCGTGCCCTGCGCGCACCGAAGTCCTCTCGCTTGATGTCATCTGGCCACGGTCACTACAACGTACGCTCTGCTCACCGTGCTCTCCATAACAAGGCTTTCACTGAAGCATATCCTCAGCACTTGCCCTTCAAGTATGATACGACGAAGCAGTTCGCTGTCCGTTACATCCCGTTCATGGCCCTTGGCTCGGTCATCCCGTTCGTCGCATGCTACTACAAGATGTAAGTGCCCGCACGACATACGTCTATTCGCTACTAACGCATCGCATAGTACGCGCTTCCCACAAGTGTGAGAATAGGAAGTTCCAAAGACGGGCTTGAAACCAAGGCCACGAGCCGTCGTCGACTTGTATAATATCATCCCTTGTTGAGCCACGCTTGTACCATCATACTCCAGTGCCATTTCTATACCGAGTCTCTGTTATCAATTATCACAGACTTTGCCTATACCGGATCCGAGGACGCATAAACCTGTCCTATGCGCTGGTGCGCAGAGCGTGCACCATCCTCGTGGTGTAGGGCATCACTGAATGCTCCCACATATGTCCAACAGGCGATGTTGGACTTCGACATTGTAGACCTTCCATAGCCCCGCTTTGGTTCCCAGTCCGCGCTCTGCGCTGTTATCAAGCTCATGTTTACAGGAATAGTGCAGCCTCCTACATCTCGCGTCCTCCTTGGAGTATGGACGCGATCGACGCGCCCTCGTCATACCATCCGGTCTCCCTTCAAAAGCCTAGGACATCCCTCTGCTGGACCCAGGTAGCTACCCTTCACGATGTCGACTCCTATCGCCATTTACACCCTGCTCGCAGTTGCATTCTTGGTTTTGCACTTGCTCCATCGCCCGCGGCCCAGCTCTCTGGAGCAAGTTCGCAGTGTACTAGCACCCCATGCTCTCCCGCTCGAAGCCCACCTTCACCGACGAGCTTCCGCAAATACGCGTCTCGCGCGTGTATTCCAACTCTCGAATACCTTCGTTTGCGCCGACGGAAGTACACACAAGGCCTTCCTCGCCGATTCGCATAGCCTTCTGCAACGCTGGGACGCCACAACGTTCCCGGAGACTGCACGCGCTGCCTTAGACGCCCACTCTCGACTACTACCGCACACGATGCCCTTCGATTCGCTCATGCAGCTCATCACATTCACGTTGGTGGCGGAGACCCTGCTCGGCGGACGCGTCACGCCAGAGCAGTGGCGTGAAGTCCTCGTCGTCACACGCGGTATCAACAGGCTTTGGGAAGTCTCCAAGACCCACCCGCAGTTACGCAGCGAAGACACAAAGCTTCGCGCGGAGATGGACACATATCTTGACCGTTGGCTGCCACATCTAGAGCACCCACTCGACTTCGTGATACCGGCCTACGAGACGATGTGGCGCGTCGTCGCAGTGCTCGTCGGGCGCGTGGCTAGTACACCGGACGCTTCGACATTACGGGCGTACTTCGAGGACCCACGAGATGTTGTGTTCCGCGCGTCTGGCGAAATGCCCAGTGTAGAGGCCCTTGTCAAGGAAACCTTGCGTCTTCACTCCCCAGTGCGACGTATCTCAAGAAGCACTGCGTCTTCACCCTTCATCCGCTCCCTATGCACCAACCTACCGCAATGGCTTCGACCAACATCCGTTTGCACGGCAGACCTCGATGCTCTACACCGAGACATCACAGTATGGGGCCCGTCTGCGGCCAACTTCGACGCGCGCCGCTTTGATTCTTCGTGTCTGACGCCAGAGCAAAGCGCGGCATGGACCCCCTTCGGATACGGCCCGTTGAGCTGCGTTGCCGCGCGCGATGCGCCACGTCTGGCTGCGCTCATAGCGGGTGCAGTGCTTGAGCGTGTAGGTAACGGCGGCTGGACGTTGAACCACGGGCCCAAACTTGGCGCAAGGCGCGGCTGGGAAGGATGGGTCGTAGAGATTTCCGCATCATCATCTGCAGATATAGTAGCCTGATGGGTAATCAGATGCCTTGAGAGGAACAAAACCGTGTGTAATCAGTGTACAATAGTTCTCAGACAGTCTTTTCGTCCTTTGCATTGACGTAAGATCTTCAAAGCGATAATATTCGCAGGCTCTACCAAGCTTGCACTGGAAGATCGTCCAGTCTACCTCTAGTGATCCAGATGTGCCCGCCAATGTAGCCAATCACGCCTCTAACAACCTCTTGACTGCCGTCTGTAGCGCTTGACTGTCGCTCTTCAGTTGCCACAGTGAACCTCCAATATCACTCTTATCCACCAGCTTCATGGCTACAGTGCCGTTCATGTCCACTGGGACGTGTTTGAGGATGACATTCGTCCCCGCTACAATCTCGGCATGAGCCAGATGGTCAACACTCGAGGAACAGGCTACGAACTATTGGTGCTTTCGACGCTGACTATGCCACCCAAAGTGCGCAGTTTACCGACGATGTCTTGACTAGACTCGGCGGACCATCCTCGAGCAGCCCATGCCGTCGGATTCTGCCAGAGCTGCGAGAACGTGTTAAGCTCAAAGGCGCCCTGCGGCTCTGCATTGCTGGGATCTGAGAGGAAGGGCGAGTCGAGACTGATCAGGCTTGAAGACGATTCGCCATGCTGCAGAGGTAGAGCCAGTTAGCACTGGGATATGATGACATGATAGGTACTCGTACCAATCCTTTCGCGATACTCGGGCGGGTAGGCGTGCTTTCCTACAAAGGGCGTCACTAACGGTAAGGATTACAAGCTACGAACTCGTGCACCTCCTGGTCTATCTCCGTGCAATCGTCCGTACTACGCGTCTCAATCTGTAGACGGCTTGTGGAGGCAACGATCGTCTCTGGTGACGTTGCCCACTCCTCGATTGACGCTGAGAGATCGGGAAGCTTGAGGACCCCGGGTTAGATCTCAGAGTACATCGAAACTCTGGGCGTATAACGTACCGAGCGCGATGGTGCGCGATCAACGACTGCTCGCAGCTGCTCCTTGTTCTCCACGAGTCGCAGGTATTGCTGGCATCGCTGAAGAATACAGTCAACGTATGAAAGCGCACGAAAGGCGCGCGGCAGCTCACCCGACGAATATGTTGACCAGAAGCCTCCTGCAGCTTCTTGACCCGTTCTACAGCAGTAGGGACTGGACCATCGCACTGCGACGCCGCGCGGAGCATAGCGAGCAGGATCACTTCTTGAATGGATGCTGGGAGTCGACATCGCGTCAGCTAAGGCTACCCAGGTTCCGTAGAGATGCAGACATACCTGTATACAGATGTAGATCCCTGGCTAGGTACTCTAGCAGCTCTGCAGGCGTTGTGGATACAGAGTCGCTGTATTCCGCCACCAGAGAGACGACAATGACCATGAACGTCGGATTGACATCCGACTCATGTGCAATGGACGCCACGAAGATGGCGTTGGCCGCGTCCCGGGCAAAGCTCTCATCTTCTACGCGAGATCAGTTAAGGGGTATCAATGACGAAGAGGAAATGGACGTACGAGCGCGCAAAATGGATAGTACGAGTTCGATGATTGGGCCAAGGAGGGAGCGGGCTAAGGTTGCGAGAGTGCGAAACAGCAACTGTCCGAACTCAGCCCCGTCATCTCCAGCCAGGACGCCGGCAAGCTCCAACAACATGGCCACGATATCGACTGCGGGCGAAGACGTGTTGTCCTCAAGCAATTGTTCGAAACGCGTGCGTACGATCTCAACATCGACGCGATGGAGTACGAGGGCTGTCTTCATGGCAAATGTTAGCATAGTCGTTGAACGGAAGAACCGGCTCGTACTTGGCGTCGTATCGCGGGATCCGAACTTCCCATCAACTTCACAATCCTTTCGACCTCAAGAGCATCCAGGACTAGAGGTCGCTCGGGCTTGATACCCGCCCAAAGCTCCGGGTCGACGCAGGAGAGGCATGATAAGGAGAAGAACAGATCGTTGCCGTCGCCGGATGTCAAGTAGGGTTGTATCGGGGAGATCAGCGCGTGCGGGGTAAAGACGCTAAGCAAGTCTTCGAGTCGTGAGACTTGGATGACTTTGTAGCATTCAAGAATGGTGGCTGAAAGCATGCTTCAGTTGCTTGGAATGTTCGTAGAATGCCCGCATGTACCTTTTGACCGTGGAAGGCCGCTTCGTAATACTGGGCGGATCGCTTCCAGTACTTGAAGCGAAGGCCTACCAGGTGAACTTTCAAACAGCAGTACCAGTATGTAACTACTTGTACTCACCCAGTGTTCGTATAGAAGCGCAGGAACTTCTGAACCGTAAGCTCGCCCAGAGGTGTCGAAGATGCCTTCAAGTAGTGAAGCAAAGACTTGTATATGTACGTCGCGTGCTGGTCGTCGAGCATATGTTGCTGGAACATAGGTCAGCTGGATAGCACAGCGATGGCACTGAATGAGTAGTCACCTTATGGAGATCTTCGCATATAGCCACGGATGCACCTGCGACGGCCGCGTCGGCGTCTCGCACTCGCTTCGAGGAATGTATGGCTAAGCGCTGAAGAATCGAAGCGTCGACGCGGCCTAGAGCTTTCACGGCGTACAAAGCTTTGCGTCTGATTATGGGTCTACCTCAACTATGTCAGACCCAAAGCGGAATACGGTGAGGAGGTTGGGCACGAACGATGCGTGTGAAAGAAGCTGGCGTAGGCGTGTTTGGGTGGCGGCGAGTAGATCATGACCGGGAGATTGGATAAGGTGGTCCAATGCAAGAGCAATCCGTCCAATATAGTCCGACTCTAGATGCTTCGCTAAATGAGCCCGAATCCGATCTGAGCGGAGAGCAAGAACATGCCTTGTGAAGCGTGTTCACTAACAACAGATGCAACTCGTGTTGCGGAGACAAGAAGGTTGCGCAGAATAGATAGCCTGCATCATGCTTGTATGCTCGTAATAGTAAGCGCGGTAGTACAATGCACACCTAGACGCTGAATGCGCAATGATGTCCCAGCTTCGGCAAGTGTAAGAGCGTGAGGTAGGCAAAAGTCTAACTCTCCAGGATCCAAGGCTAATGAAACCGAGTCATGGCAGTAAAGCAGTACAACCATGTACTCGTAGACATGCTTCTAAGGGTCCTGTCTCATGACCATTGTGTACTCTGGGTGTACTGAGGAACGCTTACGGTGGTTGAAGGTCGCATCAAGCGGCGTTGTATAGCCTTGATTTCAGCCCGTAGATGCTCATCCGCTTCTTCAGGCGTCTCAGAGAGCTCTACTTTCCGTACTAGTGCATAATGTCCAGCACTCAAAGCTCCCGAGGTTGCGAAAGGAACATCCATGATCGCGGTCGAGAGCAAGTCGCGTCGCCACGCTGCGCCACGCGCCGAACCAAGACGCGCTGCGCGTGCGACTGAACCTTGCCTTGAACGGCGACCATGTCTTCTCGGGACAGCGCCGCGCAGGTCGCACACTCGTTCAATAAACTGCTCAACCAATCTTCGAAGCGGACTCCCAAAGAGGCCGAGGAAAGCGTCAAGAAATTACGGAGGTTGATTCTTGTAGAGGGTATCCCGTCGAAAGCAGTACGCACTGTGCTCCATTGGTGAATGCGCATTAGATTAATGGTTTCGTAGGATGGCACTTTGAGGCATCGAGTATGGAAGATACTCCTGCGCGTCACGGAGCTGCCGACGGATACCTTTCTGGATTATGTCGCGAGAGGACCTTGTGAGGTGCGGGAAAAGATACGGAATGATACTTTCAGGTACGTTGCTAGCATCTTTGAAACTCGTACTATTCTGATACTTGATACAGAACTCTAGCGACAGACCGCGGTTTCAAAGAGCGCGTGCGAGAGGACATGCTCGTTCGGCTTCTAGACGCGTTCGTGTGGAGGAATCACGGTGCGTATACTCAAGCATCTGTCCCATTTCGCGTTGTCTAATGAACAAGACAGATAGACAAGAATATAATCAACACAGCTTCACGTACGTTCAAGGAATGAACGTCTTGGCCGCGCCATTCTTGTACACCATGCCTTCTGAACTCGAGGCGTTCTTTTCCTTTGCCAAGTTCATCGAGGAGGTTTGCCCGACATACGTTCAACCGACCTTGGAGGGAGTTCACCATGGATTGAAGGTATGTCTTGTTTTGAGCTCTAGTCGCTCAGTACTCATCACCTCGTAGCTTCTCGACCGATGTCTCAAGATCCTGGACCCGGAACTGTATCAATACTTACGCTCGAAGAACCTCTCAGCAGAACTCTACGCGTTCCCATGTAAGTCTCGTTAGCACCGTTCGTCTACTTTATACTGATGTTGATTGCGAACAGCCGTCCTCACCCTCTGCGCATGCACGCCTCCACTCGACCAAGTTCTACAACTCTGGGACTTCCTCCTTGCATTCGGCGTCCACCTCAACGTGCTCTGCGTCATCGCCCAATTGCTTATGATCCGCGACGAAGTCATGAAGACATCATCGTACGTGCTACTTCTCCGACATAGGTCCATGTCCGCTAACCATCACCCCAGGCCAATGCGTCTGCTGAGGACATTCCCGCCTTTAGAGGCCAGCCCCGTCATCGGTATCGCAGTCACCCTGGTCCGCGATCTCCCCACGGAGTTGTACGAAGAGCTCGTGCGGCACTCGTACGAGTTCAAGTCGTAGTTCTTTGTTGCAGTCTCCGTTATCACGTCCCTGCAGGCTTTCACCCATGCTCTCTTCGCTCTGGTATAATTGCTGTCATAATATTTCATACATTTACCCTTGTATACTCATGCCACTGGCGATTTTGCTCTATGAGCGCGATCGCGAGGTCAGAGTCGGAGACGGGAATGGCGCAGGCTGCAGCGCCACAGCGGGGGCGATAATCATAACGATAAGCTCGCGAGGTCTGACAGATCTCTGAGGCCGGCGAAGACGTCGATGATGCGCTGTGGCACTGGCGGGTGCAGAACATGCGGGAACCGCGGCGTGCACATGAAAATGACGTGCGAAGTTGCCGCGTGCTACGAGCCGCCGCTGTGCCATCAAGCTCAGCAGCTACTCCCAGCAGCTCCCAGCACCCACTCCCAGCACCCACTCGGAACTCCCAGCGCCCAGCTCTTTCACTCAGACACGCGCCGATACGCCTATGTCTACCATGTCCGGTATGTTATATTATGGTTCGCTGCATGCTACCGCCGACACATATAAATATACACCAAAATATAATCACAATTTCTAATCTACTGGCCACGAACCATGCCGAGCACCTCGCGGCTCTGGCAGCCGTCCAGAAGACCATCGCCACCGAGCTCGCCGCCGTCTCCGCGACGATCGCCGGCCAATCGCAGCAGTTCACGGCCGCTCTGGACGGCCAATCGCAGCAGTTCAACACCGCTCTGGCCGCAAATACCAAAGCCATGTCAGGTGCGCTTTGTGTGTGTGTTGACTGATTCTGTGTTGACTGGCTCTGCTCTACAGACATGACTAAGGCCAGAACTGTCGCCATCACCGCCAAAATTCCTCGGTGATGTATTGTGTCTGTCTGTCGTATTGTGTCTGTCTGTCTGCCTGTATTTTTCTTGCATGTTGTATTCTGTCCCTCCACATAATCCCTGGTTTGAGCATTGTCTGTAAACTTATCGTCATCAATTATTGTGTTGCATTATATGTCGGTATCAAGGAGTTTGCTACCTGCCGTTCAATTGGCGAACACCACTAGGTCACAAAAGTACTTACTGAAAGAACCCTGTTTCCCTTCGCTCAACAAGTGCTTCCGCAAATGGGAAATGTTTCGCAATCCCGCAATCCGGCAAACGGGGCCGACGCAAGGCCGGCGTGAGCTCGCACTCATCGCACCACTTCCAATTGCACACCCGCATAAGTACATCCGATAATAATAGATGAACGACTCGGCATTGCAGTAACCTTGGTCCATGATCTCCCCACGGAGTTGTACGAAGAGCTCGTCGTGCGCCACTCGTACGAGTTCAAATCGTAGTTATTTCCCCAGGTCTTCATCATCGCGTCCGACCTGTAGATGTTCCGAGTCTCTCTGCTCTGATATAATCGCTGTCTTTACATTCGTACATTCACCCTCTGTATACGTAGCATGCGACTGGCAAACTTGCTATATACCCTTTCTTCTGAGAGACAAGATCCAAAGACATCAAAAAAGTACGAAACTACGCGTACAACTCGTTCGAAACCCAGCAAACATGCCCGCACCCCGCGGCACACGCATGTCCCACAAGCACCTTACTTCTCGCCCTCTCCTCCCCTGCCGTCATCACATCACCACCACCCAAAGGAACATCCGGAATGGTACTGCCACTCAGCCGTGACAACGACCGTCCGCGTTGCCCAGGCTCCTCGAGCGGTGGAGAGGATGATGGCCGAGCGAATTCGCGGGGAGGTTTGAGCGAGTAGTAGTTTCGGTAACAGTCGGAGTGGCCGCCGTGGGCGCATATGGCGCATGTGAAGCCTAAGCTTCGTACGGGTAGACGGCTGGTTGATATATGTTTAGTTCTGAGAGCAAAGGATGTGCGTATGAGAGAACTTACCAGATTGCGCATTTCAGATTGGACGTTCGGCATTCGCCGCAGAAGCTGCCGAATTCCAAAGGGATAGCCTTCTCGCATCGTCCGCACGACATGTACACCGTCGTTCCCGTCTAAACAGATGCTTGAACCAAATACGGAGTATGAGGAGTATCGGACGACTAACCTTCGTGGGATCTTGTAATGCAGCGTCCGGTGCGTACTTGCGTATATACGCCACACACGCATGCAACCCCAACCTCGCGAGCACCTCTACAACACCAACCATCAGTTCAACCATCCCACACCAATCTCTCTTGGAACTCACCAATGTACCCCTCAACAAGCCTCACGATCTTCCTCCTCCCAAGCCCCATCTCCTCCCCACAAACCAACGCCAACAACGCACCCATCTGCGCATTCCCCTCCTCAGCCAAAACCTCGACAGTCTCCCTCAAAACTTCCCAATTCCTCTCCCGCATCCTTTCCTTCCGCGCTTGAAACTCCTCCAACACACCACCCTCACGTCCATATTTCCCCGCTTCATCCTCAAATCCATGTGCGCCAGATTCCGGGCTCATCGGTGCTGTCCCGCCCGACGTGACCCTCTGCGACCTCACACTAGCAGACCCCTCCGTTCCCGGTCTTGCAGTCCTCATTCCACTCATCGTACTCCCCATAGGCGACTCCGGTCCAAGTCCATGTACAGTCTGCAAACTACTAGCCGACCTCTCCTTATTCACCGACGTCAACGGTATAGCCAACGTCGACATCGGCTTCCCCTTCCGACTTCGACTTCGACCACCGACGGAGTTTTTCCGCGAACGTACGCGGGAACGAGAGAGGGATTTTGAGGTACGTGATGCTGAGACCAGGCGTACGGAGTTGGCTGGAGATGCGTCGGAATCGGAATCTGTGGATGCGGGCGAGGGCGTATCTCCCTCTTCGACTTCCGCATCGTCGACGTCGTCCATCCATCCTTGTTGCCCGGCAACGCGCGATAAAGGACTGGGACTAGGTTGAGAAGCCATAGACGCGCTACGGCCGAAGATCGGGCTCGTAGGCGAGATCATACGTCGAGCTGGTGACTCGTTCGGATCGCCTGTACTCTCGGGTGCACGTTCGGATTCGGCTTCAGCGTCGCTACCCTCTGAATCCGAATCGTCTAGTGTGCCCTCGCCGACATGTTTCAGACTTTGCGAGCCTCCTGAGCCCGATGCGACGGAAGGTGTCAAGGAAGGACGGCTTAGCGATGATAATGCGCGAGGGCGGCCGAGGAAACTCGCGCCGGATATTCGACGAGGGAAGGGTAGCTGACTGCGGCTTGGTCCATGTCCTGATAGACTGCTGAAGCCTGACGCGGGGCTCATGGCTGCGGCAGAGAGCGGAGTCGAAGATCTTTGTGGAGAGGAAGAGCTCGAGGCGGCGGCGGATGGGGTGGGCGGGACTGAAGGCGGGTGCACGTGTGTGCCATCGTTTGTGGTTGCCCGCCGTTCGGGTTGGTTCGCAAGCGGAAGGTCGTTTATGGTGGGGATGGCGGCGGGTGCGGAGTGCGAGTGTGGAAGGGTGGGAGATAGAACGGGTATAGCAGAATGCGGCACCTCGTCTGCTATAGGAGCATCTTGGGGAGGCAATGGGTCGTACTGGGATTGCGCAAACGACCATATCTGCGCTGCTTCAAGTTCGCCAACTTCGGACGCGACCTGGATAATAAGTCAACATTCGCCTCATGTCTAACGATAACATGCATAGACGTACCCGAGCGTTGTGAGCGCATATCGCATGTTTATCCACACCGTCAAAGATATAACTCTTCGCCAACCTCTCAAACACAGCCGCCCGCTCCGGATGCGAATCCAACCCCACGCTTCCTAGCCCCTGATGTGTCGGCCTGTAAACCGCATCTCCCAGCGCTTTCGTACGGACCTGAGCTTGTACAGTCGTGGCCGGGTCCAAGTCGTCATACGGAGGCTCGAAGTTAGGCGAATCGTCCGCGACGAACGTCAATGTACCAGCTGCGTCCCACGACGCAGATGAGCGCGGTATACCGTCGATCGGCCTATAAGCGTTGCGCAAGTCTAATTGAGAAAACGCGCCGGACGTATGCTGAGCCCAAAGTGCATGCGAGTCCCGGAACGCGATATCTACTACCAGTCAGAAAGAAGACATGACAAAGATGGTGGAAAGACCTACCGGTAACACCACCCTCGATCGAGGAGCCTGGTAAGATCCATTTTGCCAAGTACCCTCGTCGAACATCCCATATCTCAACAGGATCACCATTCTCAACCGTCCGATGAGCAGCAGCGTGCGCCGTAACTTCCACCTCAGGACTGCTCGAGATAGATCCAGCATCAGGCGTCACTGAACCAGCCTCACTAGCAGCCTCCTGTCCAAAACCTCCGAAGCCCGCATTAGACACCAACGCAAGCTCGCATTCGTACCCTGGCCTCCACCGCGCGTGTCTGACGGGATACGGAGCCGCGAGTGTATATGTAGGCATTGAGGCCATGTGTGCGGTATGTCCCGCCGAGTTCAGATCCCACACTTTGACTGTACGATCCATGCCTGCGCTGGCAATCCAGCCTGTACCGCTCGCGTTCGATCCGGCGCCGAAGTCCGTTGAGGTGAGCGTATCTTGGCGTTGGAGGCCCTGCAGAGAGGAGCCGTCGGATGTACTAGCGCACCAGTCGAGAGAGAGAACGGCGCCGGAATGCGCGAAGGTGATGCGGTCGAGCTGGCCTTTGTGTCCCATCTTCAAGTCCCACCTGAAAAGAGATAAAGAGATAAACACAAGATTTCTTTGCACATATACGGGGATCCTAGCATACCTGTAGATGCTTCCGTTGTCCAATCCGACGATCGCCTGGAGCGGGTTCGTGCTACTGGGGGAGAAGGCAGCGGCGCGTACTGCCTGAACATGGTGGATGCGGATGAGAGACTTGTCGAAAGTTCGGATGTCCCATATGCGAAGGTCGCCATCGGAGGAGCCGGTAAGGCAGTAGTATGGTACTACTGGTGAGAGCGCGAGGCGATTAATCGAGCGGAGGTGGTCTCGAGCGCGTTTCTCTAGATGACAGTGATCAGGGAACCAGTAGACGGGGAAGACTGGCAACTACGCACCGTATTTGGAGGCTCCAAGTTTGTTGAGATCCCACATGAGGAGATCGCCATTGCGCGCACTGGTGAGCACCTTATGGTCAAAGTCTATGCATAGCCATCAATTATCTGCGGCGCAGCGTCATAGAATGACCATACGCACTTCCACGCCCCCAGACTGCGTCAGTTGTTACACTCTCGACCTTGAAGCCCGCCGCAACCCAGAGATTCCTCGAGGCGTCGATGCGATGCCCACCGCGGCCGACGGCAGACCTATGGTCGGGTGTGAGGGACGTCGGTGTATCCGATACGCGCAGTATTCGGAGTGCTGTGTACAGCAAACGCGTTTATACTTCGTATGCCGTCTAGAGCGCTGGCGAGAGGGCACGCACAGGACTTGCCCGCAACAACGCAGCGTGTGCCGTCCTCGCTCTTTGCTATAACCCCTCCGCCGGGCGTAGACGCGCGTGACAGCCGAACAGAGCGTGTCGGCCCCTGATAGCCGTGCTCACGCGAGTCCGAATAGGGCAGGGTGCGCGACGAGGGGCTGGGTGAGTGCGAGCCCGCAGGAATCCTGAGCGATGGACGCCGCGAACGCGACATCGGCGGAGTAGACAACGACATCTAGTAGTCGACGAGCGTAAAGAGGTTGTAGTCACAGAATGGGATTGAGCGGGCAGCGAGTCGAAACGGCGTACATAGACGTTAGAGCCAAGCAGCGCGGCGCCGGCGACCAGTCGCGTATGCTCGCCCTAACCTTAACCTGGGGTTGGCGCCACAGCACTTCGAGTCGGAGATCGCGGTTGATCTTGACTCCCACCTTCGTATATAGGTAGCTTGCTCCGAATTGTAGCGTTTCTGAAATCAAGTACGGCCGATCTATCCACACAGGGCTATGCAAGATGCCCGTTCTTGCCTACTAAAAGACTCAGTGTACGTCTCTCCTGCCTGGGCCCTTCCTGGCTGCTACTCAGTACGAAGACACTCTGAAGCCCTCCTTGCTCCGACATGTTCGCATTCGATGAACCTCAACATTTGCCTTTGCCACCTTTCCGCATAGCCGCAGGGTACACGGGACTCTTTTGCTCGTGATACAGCAGTCTTTTCACGTTCTCTTGCTCGTTGCAAAAACATGTCGATAACCAGACCCAAACGCGTTTGCACAGGTAGTAGGACCATTAGATATCTTTGAAGTAGAGACAGCCGTGGGTAACCGCCTGCACAGTACATGCCGAAGTGGTCCTCTCAATGCACTGACAAGGTCCCGTGCCTGTTCCTACAAACCCAGAAACTTCGTTTCGTCCTTCGCAGACAAGTCCTCGTCGGAATGTTGGTGGACCATTGGGAGTGCGGATCCCGGGCTCTGGACCACACTGCGCTCGACATCAATCTCGAAGGTGACGGTAACGGCTTGGTCTCTCTCCTTGCGCGACTGGTCATTGCGTAAAAGTTGCGGCCCGCGCGAATGGTGAAACTTGTCGAGCGCGACAAGAATGAAGATGATAAGAGGATATATAGACTGTACAAGTTTGCGTGTAGCATGTCAGATAGATGCCAATCCAAGGTTTTGTGTGGACTGCGTACCGTTATCTGAGCCATCGCGGCGTCGAGATGACTCACAGCGGTGATACGGAGAGAGCTTGATAAAGGGACCTGGGTCGTTACCGGTCGGAAAAAACTGATGCAGTAGAGAAGCTTTGGCTTGCTTTCAGCCGAACGTTGCAAAGTGGCACACAATGGTCCGCACCCATATGACGGAATAAAAGACTCCCGAGTCCACGAGAAGTTCTAAGAACCGCTCTACGACCGTACGGGGGTGCCTTAGAAACTGCCTTCTGCGCGACCTGGTATGTTCAATTAAGAGCAGAAGGCATACCAGGGCAACGACGGGCGTACCAGATCCTTATCCACACGAGAACGGTCGCACTCAAGTTACTCGCCAGCGACACGAATGCTGCACCTATACCAACAGTGACCTTGCCATACGTCGCTACGATCTCGTCATCGTTGCGGTTGAGGGAATCGAAGAACCAAAAATTGAAGCCGTCGAAGCCTGCAAGCTCGACGATGTTCGCCAGATTGAGTCCCAGTATTGCGAGAAAAAAGAAAGTGCTAAGGGCCAGGACGGCCCAAGCTCTATCCCATACCACGCACATGCGCCACAGTACGATGGAATCACTCATTACCACCTGCATGGAATTTGAGTACATGAGACGCCGGCAGATATCGATAAAACACGCACGTTGAACGAGAACAGGGTCAACAGAGAAACTTGGAGAGTATCCAAAGTACTAAACCATCGATCGAATACCTCAACCGAAGTTCCATCAGGTCGAGGGTTGGCAAAGTTTGTCTTCGCGGTGAAGAACTGGAGGGATATGATCCAGTGCGCTAGAGACAGAGCATACATGAACAATGCCATGATGGGTATCACCAAAGTAAAGCATGCCAAGCGCCGCTGCGAGCGATGGTGTCTGCAAATACGCATCGATAAGCACAAGATCCTATAAGTCTATCGTTGCTCGGTCTCGTACCTAAAACTCGCAGTTGCTGAGATCACAAACAAGGTCGAAGAAAGACCTAAGCTAGCTCAGCAATGCCCATTTCGTTCTGTTCAGAAGCACAAACCAAAAAGCACTGTCTCTGTAACAAGAGGAAAGTAAACGTCCCACGCTTCGCCGTATGCGGAGTAAGAGCTGTAGATGGCTTCATAGTATTCATATTCGCCATTCCCGGGCCCGGATAGGTTGACGAGAGCACGATCGAGGTCGGACAGAGACACTGAAAGCTCCAAGGAGCTGCCGTAGATGAAACCACGTCATTTGTAGTCCACTTCAGTCAATATAGGATGCACGCACCGCCCACTGATAGTCGATTCGAGTTGTCGCAATGAGAAGGCCCAATGTAGTATTATTGTCACAAGAATGATCCAAAGGACCGAGATGAAATGAGTGCGAGGGAAGGAAGACATTTTGACCCTGTGGCTTGCTCGTTAGTGATGATGGATACAATTAAACTGGATTCGCACCAAAGAAAGTAGGTTCCAAGAGGAACAAATGCGCAGAGAGAACCTGCAAAGTCGATGTTAGTAGCAGCTGCCTTTCCAGGACAGTACGGCGTACCCGCGATAAAGCTTTCCAGAAGCATCAATGGGACCACGGACGATGCCGTAGACTTGAGAAGGACCTCCAGAATCTGGGCCTCTTGAGTGATGTTCAGACTCTGAGGAGACATGGCGGAAGGGGGGAAAGAATGAAGATCGCGCGCACAGGCTGTCCAGCCGCCGACTCTGACAGATCTTCATATAGACTGCAGTTCCATACGTTACCAAGCCAAAGCGTGTGTCGTTAACCATTTCAAAGGAGGCATGATGCATGATGGAGTGTTGGGCGCTATCCAGCACCTCAACGTCCATGCATTGTCTCCGGTGACAACGAGATCCACCCCTATCGACAGCGTTAGGAATCATAACAGCTCGAGTGTATGGGGTGCTTTCCCACAAAGTCAGACAGGTAGAAGCGCCCAATTGGTTGCATGCTATCCTAGTACGTGGCAGTGCCGCAGCATCGGAGAGCATAGTTGTCGGGTACGGACCCGAGCCAATCCTCTACCAGGCTAAGCAAGGTAGTTGTTCGTCGCTCCACGCATTCGAGGGCATTTGGCGTCAGCGACAACTTGAAGCAAGGGCTTTTAGACCGTCTGGCCAGCATTAATCCAACACCTCTCGCGGGTCTTATTTCGCTCTGGCTTCATAGATCGCATACTGCAGATACAAAACAGCAATGTCCCGCTGTTGTCAACAGCGGATGAAAGCGCCCACACGCGCACTGAATTCTCTGTCGTCGTCCACCCGAGCCCGGCCTGTGTGTCGAGCGCTGATCAAGCGCCTTCTTTCATTCTCGCAGCCGCACAACGTTCGAAAGCAAATGGAGACGATGTGCATATAAAACGGGAAAGACTTTCAATGTCCGTTGGCAATATGAGAAGGCTGAAGAACTGAAGAGGACGCAACCAGTTGCTCAATGCGGAAGGTCGTGGTTGAGAACAGGACGCGACGTCGCAAGTTGATGACGCGCCGATTTATTTCCGGCCCGGGCGGCAGGCGGCCGGGATCACGCTGTTTGCCGACGTTTATTCGCAGGCCGAACGACCTTGAATTTCAACGAACTAACCAGTCTTCTTGGTGCGACAACCAGCCACCCTAGGAGACTTCGCTTCGTTTTCCCCGAACAGATCGTTGTCGGCATGTTGAAGAGTTGCCGCCGGGTGTGCGAAGAGGGGGCGCTGAGGCGTACTGCTCTCGACATATATCTCTAACGTGACGGTCACGGTGTGATTCATTTCCCTCGGTAAGTCATCGGTGCGCAAAGTCCGGGGTCCACGCGAATGATGGATCTTGTCGAGCGCGACGAGGATGAAGACCGTAAGAGGATAAATGGACTACGCAAAGATTGGTGAGAAACCTTGCTGGAGCCATGGGATGGACCTACGGTTATTTGAGCCATTGCGGCATCGAGATGGCTTACAATCCAACTAACTGCGGTCCCTTGTGTGTTGAACTCGGCAATACGGATGCAGTACAGGAGCTAAAGAACATAGCTTAGAGAGCACAACATGAAACAACTGGTCGGACTTACCCATAGAGCGGTATAGACCACTCCAGATTCAACGAGAAGCTCCAGCACGCGCTGTACCAGTGTGTGAGGGGTCTCAGAGCGGAAAACCCGTGTCAACTGCCTTCTGTTCAACCTGGTTCGGTTTGAGCGAGTTTGGAAAGCTGAGGGGAACATGTACGGCATACCAGGCCTTTAACGCCACGAGCATGGTCGCACTCAAGTTACTGGCCAGAGTCAAGACGAAAAGGGTCGTAACAAGGCCTGCATCATGTTGACTGTGTGCCGAGATTATTTCAGAATCGCCATCCCGAGTATTCGAGGCATTGCTCACGTTGTAAGTGCCCAGTGCGCGTACGAGCAAAACGATATTCGCTATGCTGACACTTAACGCTGCAAAAAGTAGCGCTGCAGCAAATGCACACGCGAAGCGTGCTCTTTCCCATATGACGCACATGCGCCAGAGTACTATGGAGTCGCTCATGATCGCCTAGACGATGTATGAGCAAGCTGCTCTACGTGTTTTGCCGGCAAGACATAAGACACGCACATTCATATAGAGTAGTACCAGAAGTATCGCGTCGAATGAATTGGTATTGGCTGCCGATGACTGGTATAGTTCTGTGCCAGGTGCAGCGTGATTTGTCGACACGATGAAGGATCGAAGAGAGATAGCCCAGTGCGCCAGGGATATAGCGTACATTAGGCATGCCATGACCAAGATGATTGATGCATAGCACGACCGCCAGTGTGAGCGGGAGCGCCTGTGGAAATGTGAGTACCTAATTCAGCAAAGGGCCTTCACAAGTTTCGGTACCGAAAGTTCGTGTATCCTACAATTGCAAACAAAGTCGATGCAAACCCTATTTCAAGTCAGCAAGTTGAGTCTATCGAAGTATAGTAAGGCAGCTGTGCGAACCACAAAGTGTAGTCTCGGTGACGATAGGTAGCAAGGTTTTCCAGCCCTGACCATAGAAAGAAATCGTGAAGGTGCTGAGATCAGGATTCCTGCTCAAAGCAGCGCCAGCGTTATTCAAATGCTGATAAGACATGAAGATCCTGGAGGAACTAACCGTATCTCCGCTTCAGACAGAGCAATATAGGTACGGAGACACACGCACAGTCTGGAGAGAGTGTATTCAACCTGTCGCAGTGAAAGGGCCCAGTGTGTGATGATTACTGTGAGGAAAACCCATAGGACCGCGATGGAAGGCGAGCGGGGGAATGAATGCGGCTTGATCCTATATTCTTTATGTCAGTGCGCGTGTCTTTGTCCCAATTAGTCTCTACGCACCAGAGTAGGTAAGATACAAAGGGTACAGATGCGCAGAGAACACCTGCGAATGCCTAGGCTTGAGCAACTAGTGTCACCTGATATCAGCATGCCATACCCATCATGAAGCTCTCCAATAATAGTAGCGGTGCAACAGAAGATGCCGTGGATCTGAAGAGATCCTCCAGAAACAGGGACTCCCGAGTGGCGTTGAAACTAGGAAGAGACATGGCGACGGAAGCCTAGAATTGCAATCCGTCCAACGTTTATCAAGTCCTTTATAGTCGTAAGAGGTGGCGATGACAGACGCTGTATCGAAACCGAGGCGTTGACAGGTCTAGCAGGAGGCGTACAGGTTCTCCGTATAAGGCTTCACGGCTTCCTCCACTTCTCCGGAAAACGTGTTTCAACGATCCTCGATGCTGATTTGGGCGATGGCGTTCAGCGCGCGGACGTACAATCACCGGCTCCATGACATCTGAGCATCTGACCGGAATTGACGCGGAGTAAATCAATCCAAAGGCGGTTTGCATCGGGTATGGTCACAGTACTACCCGTCCTTGGGGAGTCGCTTTCGCTCATTTCACACTGTTGCCCTTCAACCGCACGGAGTCAACGTATCCCACCCGCTATACGTGGTGTCTAGAGAGCTTGCGAAGCCGATTTGAGGTTGACTCAAAGCACTTCATTGTTCTAGTGACGTGGACGGTGCCCAATAATCAAGGGGCGGGTGTTCGCAAACACAGACAGGGGACGTATACGATTCAACCGGTTCCGCGTCCCATACTGCGCCCGTCATAACGCTCCCAACCTTGGAGATCCCGCGAAGCGTCGATACGATGTCCGCCGCGGCTGATAGTAGAGATATGGTCGAACGTGAGGGAAGTCGGTGAGTCGGATACGCGCCAGATGTGCGACGCTAAATGTATCGAACACGTTCATATTTGAAAGTTGTCGAGAGTATCGGCGAGGGCGCACGCACAAGACTTGCCCGCAACGCGTCCCGTCCTCGCTCTTCGCTACCACCCCTCCACCAGGACTTGACGCTTATGACAGTCAGACTGAGCCCGGTGGTCCTTGTTATCCATGTTCAAGCGCGTCGGAATAAGGCAGCGTGCGAGACGAAGGACTGGGTGAGTGCGAGCCCGCGGGGATCTTGACTCCTGGATGCCTTGAGCGATGGCCGCCGCGAGCGCGACATCTATCCTGTGTTGTGCAGTTGCAGGAGAATATAAAGATATTTCATTCGTGGTATGAGCCCTGGCGCGCACCGGGACTATCGTAGTCAAGACAGCGCTACAACCTCGTGCAAGGAGGTCGAAGGTCTGAGCCAAGTAACGCCGCGGCAAAGACCAATCACGCGCGCTGGTCCCAACCCCAACCTAGGGTTGAGCCACAAGCGCCCAGCCCTTCGGCCACGCGCGCTTTGCCTTGCGCGACGATGCGAACGGCGCGTAGCACTTTCCATCCGTCTACCAATTTCTAGATTTGTTAGCGCATCAACCCTCTCAGCCAAATTAGTCTCGTCATTATTGTCAATCTGAAGCATTGGCGTGTTTCATCTCCTTTGCTTGCTCGGACTGGTCACCGCAAGTTGTCCTTGCGCAAAGTGGGCAGACTAAGCATGGTGCTCACTAGGTCCACATCGACGACCTGCTCGGCTTCTATATGTGTGCACTAATTGTCTCTATCCTCCTCTGTATCCTCTACGCCTTCGCCATCCCTCTCCCTCTACATTCCTCCCTTCACTCCTACTCTGTACACCCCTCCCTCCCTCCTGAGTTACCCCGCCCCACTGGATCTTCACGGCTCCATGGCGTCCTGCGCCTTTGTCTCATCCTTGGCAGGCGGATGAATGGCTGTCCGTGTGGTGGAGCGCTACCATCGGGTGCGCGGAACCCGGGCTCTGCGACGTACTGCGTTCAACCTCGACATCGATGGTGACAGTAATAACATGGCTTCCTTCCATTGGCAAGGTGTCGTTATACAAAGTCGGAGGTCCACGGGAGTGGTGTATTCTATCAAGCGCAAGAAGAATGAAGACCATAAGGGGGTAGATGGACTGTGAGATCATGTCAGAAGCCAAGGACAGTAATAAAATGCTCGGTTTTCAGTAGAAATACTAAGTACCGTTATTTGAGCCATTGCCGCGTCGAGATGACTTGCAGTAGTGACGGTTTCAGCGTTAACGAAATGGCCGAGTGGTATCGGTTCCTGGGTCGTAATTGGCCGATAGAAGCTGATGCAATATAACAGCTGGTATGCATATTCAGCATTATGTGCACAACATCACTACTGATTGCATTACCCATATAGCGGTATACATGACTCCAGAATCCACGAGAAGCTCCATTACGCGCTCTGCCAATGTGCGATGTCTGTCGTGGTGGAAATACTTCGTGACTCGCCTTCTGTGCAACCTGTCGCCATTTCAGCGGACCCGACAATAAGAGGAAGATGCACATATGACATACCAGAACTTCGTTCCAACGAGTATAGTCGCGCACAGGTTACTCGCCAGCGACACGAAGGCCGAAGCGAGACCAACATAAGTCCCCCCAAACGTATCGATAATCTCGGAGTCCTTCAAGTTCTCCGTGGGGAGAAGATGAGAGGGCTCCTCGAAATTACGGCTGTATTGGGGGATCACAAGAAAGTTCACTATGTTGAGGCCCAGATTTGTGAGAAGCAACACTGTAGCAAAGGCACATATAGTACGTGTTCTGTCCCAAACCACGCACATGCGCCACAAGACGATTGAGTCGCTCAATAATGCCTATAAGACAGATGTGCATCAGAGCTATCATCTCGCCGGCTTGTAAAGTGATACGCACATTCATCGACAGCAAGACTACCAGAGCCGTCTCGTAGCGATATAATCCCCCGACCACCCCGTTCAAGTTCTCTGTCAAACCGGGGTTATATACAGTGAAGCACCACAGGAAGATGACCCAATGTGCCAACGAGGAAACGTAGATGAGTGACGCCAGGCCAGGTATAAGCAAAGGAATCCACGAGCGCCTCTGTGATCCGGAGTCGGTCTTTCTGTTGTGAAAATATGTGAGCACACAATCAGGCAGTGCCGACAATGTCTGAGAGGCGTACCGAAAGCGCGTGTACGCTACTATCCCAAAGCAAAATGATGAAAACCCTACTCCAGGTACATAAGTATCTCCCTGATCCGTCCTGCCTCGCACGCACCAAAGAGAGTCGTTTCTGTCACGAGGGGGAGTATGTATGTCCACGCCCGAGCGTAGGAGATGTACGTGAAGTAAGTGGTTTCAGCCACGTGCACGTTTGCGCCTCCGGACTCGGAAACCTGTGGGCTCAGATCGCTAAGCGATAAAGAGATCCCCAAAGACCTGGTATGGACAATTTCTTGAGAGGGGGCACTTGGCTATATGAGCAAAAGACGTGCCGCCCATTGAGAGTCATCACAAGTAGCCGTAACGAAAATGTCCAGTGTGTGACTACACCTGCAAGAGCGATCCAGAGCATAGAAATGAAAGGTGCGCGGGGAAATGATCGCGATTTAACCCTAAAGATCTCGCATTAGTGCGGCCGCTATCGCAATTTAACTCGCTGTACCAGAGCAGGTACGATACAAAGGGCACACTTGCGCAAAGAACACCTGTATGAATACGTTGAGCAACTTTACTTACTCGATAACGACACGACGTACCCATTATGAAGCTCTCCAGGAGCAACACCGGCACAAGATAGAACGAGGTAGATTCAAAAAGAGCATTCAAAATCATGCCTTGTTGAGTAGTGCTGAAGGTAGAGAGAGACATGACTGAGAGGTAAGAACAGTCCTTGTATCGCTGCTCTTTACGGCGGACCTTGGCGAGGTCTTCATATAGAGATCGTACGGTCTCTCACGCTGTCCGAAAGCGCATTCGAACAACCATGTAGGATTATGCTCGTCGTAGTACGCAACTTTGCGTACTACGACATCTGACCATCTGGACAGCAACGCGGATACCGGCAACGGCACTGTTACTGCTGAGTATGGCTAAACGTGGGCTTACATGTGAATTAGTGACCCGACCTCTTGATGATCCATGTTGGTACGCAGACGCAAAAACGAGGTGAGGTCGCCATGCGTGAACATATATCGTATGTCTCTTGTTGTTGCTTCTGGGCCTTCTGAGTCTGATCAGGTAGCACGGGCGAAGCTCTTGTGTACATTACGCGCAAACAAGATCGGCAGAGTAGATATTCTGCCATGGAGGGAACCAGATGAATTCGGACAGCACTTGTTCCGCGACAGCTTCCATTCCGATCGCCGTTATGGACCAACAGGACTTCCAGCAGAAGGCGTGCAGCAGCGATCAGCGTTTCAGCGACATTCGACGCGCATCTACGATATGGCGTCCACCCCGATAAGGACGACCAAGTTGGGATACCACGCAGATGCAGTGCCGAGCGGTTTTGCACTCTACGTGCTAGATGCGCGCTACTTGACTGCACATGCTGGTCGCCAATCGGGAGAAGCTGCACTTTGGAATCCGAGGCACACCGACGACTACCTCAGAAAGGCGCAGAAGATGTGAAGCCAAGGACTGATTAGTTTGATAGCACTGGCAACAAGCGAAGCGAAGCAGACTATGGAGAGGAGCAAAAATGGTAAGTATGAAGCGTCCCCCGCCGCTTTGATTCCGTTCCATTGACCGTATGCCGTGTCCACAGTAACGACTTCCCTCCCTCCCACTCGGCAACGACCAAGGGCAACCGCCGCATACGCGCCCTGCATAATGATCATCATGCTGAGAGCGACGCTTTGTTCCATCTGCCTGCTCCACATTTGCGCCCTCTTGTGCACAGCACAGAGTTAGATGCGCCGCGCCATGTTTGTGCACCCGCCTACGCAAAGAGGAGACCCTCCCCAATTGTCTGTAGGAGAGCAGCAGATGAATGCAATCTGATATGCCCAACGCGCTTTCCCATGACATCCTTATTCTCCTCCCCGCAAAGAATCGTTCTTGCATTTTGGTCGAGCTTTTACCACTGTCGACTGACTATGATGTCTGGTCTGTCGAGGCTGCTGGAAGGTCGGGCGCAGACAAGGCGAGTCTAGTGGTTGTGGTGCGAGGTCAGAATGGCGGTACTACTGCTGAATGCCTATAGGTAAGAAGCGTTGGCGAGATAGGTCGCGGGAAAACGGCAGCGATGAGTGCGCTATGAGCTTCGACGGGGGAGGCGATACCGAGAGTCACTCCAGTTTGTGTGAGTGACGATCAGAGGTGTGGACAAGGTGCAGGACGCATGCATGTGCCGTAGTATATTGAACGCTCTTCCGCGTAAGGATCCCTAATCATGGTGAAGAGCAAGACGCGTCGAGCTTGGCACGATGCCGTGTCAGCGCCGGGCCGGTCGCCCGGGAGGCGGCCCGACCGCGCCTTCGGTTGCCGAGGACCACCACAGGACCCTGCCTAGTCCCGACCAAGGTCCGATCCATGTTTACACGGATGTGACCTTGTTTGGGGCCGATTGTCCGATCATAGTGTACACGGAAGCCCCGGAAATCGGGACGACCTCCGATCCCGCGTCCACCCGGAGGACACGCGTCGGTAGCGAGGTCCAATCGCCCGTGTACACGGACTCAACATTCAACCACCATGACCGCGACCATCATCTCACCTTACATCTACCTACGATACACGATATTAGAGACGTACTTCTACATGCCATCTGTACTGTGGTTGCTGCTTGTGTATGTAACATAGTAACATTACTATACAGCCTCTGCTCGCGCCCACGATCTGCGACTGCCTCCTTCGGTGCTACTGAATACTTTCTTAGGGTTCTTAAGCACGCGCGATGGAGTATTCGAGCGACGGTCGGTCTGCTTGGCACTGTACCAACGTTTGCACGGCAACAGTATATATACCTTCCTAGCGACGTACAGGTGCGTCGCTCTTCTCTTCCCCGAACTATTACCTCCCGCCTTACCCAGTGTATACCCGTATAGACCTCAAACATGCTTGTCTCGGCCTCTTCTCGTCGCAAAAAGCGACAACTCGTAGATGGTAAGTCAATAGCAACTAGGAGATATTTGTCGCTCACCCAAGGTACAGTCGACGTCGGTCCAAGTCACCTTAAAGGCGCGGTGGAAAATACAATTATGGCCATATTCACGGCGACCTGGTATTCGGTCTTTGCATTCTTCGCCTCTGGCAGCGATGCGGTCGGTCCGTTCTTCCGTGCTGCTATCGAGACGTATGGCCGCGACGATGTCGCTGCGGCCTTCATCGTATTCCTCGTCGCGTATATGATACCATCCGGGTTACTCATCGGTATGTCGCTGCTTTATGTTCTTTATCTTCGTACCTAAGTACCTAACACTCTCATCTAGTTCATTTCAACCACCGTGGTCTCTTTGGTTCTCTATTGGCACGATACGGTCGCTTTCACGTTCGTTACCGTCGTGGACATACAGCACGCGTTCGCTATCGCCATTATCGGCGTCTTCTTCTCGGTGTTCAGAGGCCTCCCACCCTCGCGTCGTATATGCCCTCTCGGGCTCATCGCTGGTGGTCGTATCTGGCTGCAGGTTTCACGAGCAAACCCAACGATATAACACGCTGGCGAGCTCCGTTTCTTATCGTCGCCCGCAGATTCTCGCCGACGGCACATGCCGAGGAACAGTTCGAGTGGTGGATCTGGCGGATTGGTCATTGCCACGGTCAGTGGCGAAAACGCCGTCCTTCTCGCGTTGCTCGCACACGCCACCTTAATACGACGCAACATCGCCACCCTCGCATGCATGGTGGCTCGAACTCTAGCCATCCCGAGGAAGGCTCATCGCTGGAAGCCTCGGCTGAGAGTTTCACGACCTCCTCCGCACACATACCATCTACCATCCCGCTCAACGTCGTCGATCGCTTTGTCCCAGATCGGACTCTACCGGTCACGCAAGCACTCGCGCAACACCCGCCCATGTCGCGCGAGGCGCAACCTCTCAACTTCGATAACACTTGTCCCGTACTTGTCGCCGACGAGCCCAACACCTTGATCGCGCCTGCGGGCAGTATCGACTTCGCTCGCGAGCTATCCAGGCTTCACCTCGATCTCGTTTGGCTTAGCAGGCATGCAGTTACTCTTCGTCGACAACTTCCCCAGGCAGAGGCTCGCGGGTTGCGCTCACTTCGCGTCTCGGAGACCCAACGCCTGCCCCTTTGGGTCATCTCCCTTGCCAACGAGATCCTTCCCGTGCAAGAACTTCTCGCACGATGGGACGAGGGCCGACGCTGGCTCCAGCGTGGTGGTACTGCCGAGTCAGAGCTGCAGAGCATCGATATCGCTCTCGATCTCCTCGACAACATCCCATGGTCTGCGCGTGTCCCAAATCAAAACCGTGCTATACATTTGTCGACTCTCGAGCTGGCGTCATTACTCAGCAATCGCTGGCTCAACGACGAGATACTTAATGCGGGGAATGACTGGACGATACGACGGGTGGCTGCCGAGGCCGCTAGGGAACAGGTCGCCTTGTCTACGGCAATCGCGAACGTATACTTCCTCCCCTCGCTGCGCAATGCACGCTCCATGCACCCCGCCTATCGTGTACGCCCTCGTTCCGCACTCGACCAAGGCATCCGAACAGGAAGCATCACTCGCCTTCACGTTCCCGCAAACCCGGGTGGCAACCACTGGGCAGGCTACTACATCGATCTCCGCTCGTGGACATATACATACATCGATAGTTTGGGTGGCTCGGCAAACGCTCGCGACATCGAGCACCTCAATTGGTATCTGCATGCGCTACGACCCGATGAACCCTCGAATCGACGACTGGCACGCGCTCTGCAGCCCGCCGTCGTCGCGCCCATCCAGCAAGATTCCTTCTCGTGTGGCGTTGTTTACCTCGATACGTTGGCGTCGTTACATGCTGGTACGCCTGCATGGTCACCAGCTCGTGCACGCGAGGCGCGCATCGACTGGTTCATCCGCCTTTCTTCTTTGTTCCAAGAGGTTTGTCTGTCATATATCTGATTGACGACATGATGCTGACCACAAGCACAGACGGGCTCTGCGGTTAACGGAGGCACAGCTTCAGATGGTGCAGACTCTGATTCGTCAGACAGCGACGATGACGATAACGAGTGGGACTTCGTGGATGGCCTCGAAGATGTTCCTCTTACGAGTGACCACCTTGTTCATGGCGACGAGGACGACTACACCGGTGGTTTCTCCGACGCCAGTGGTGACGAACGTGGTGGCCACGACGGCTCTATGCACGATGGCATATCCGAACCACCCTCATCTTCCCGCCCTACGTCGCGCCCCTCCTCACGATCTTCCTCACGGTTTTCAACACGCTCCATGTCTCCCGATCTCCCCACCTCGCTATTTGCTGCCGCTGTGCCCCGAAACTCATCTTCGTCCACACGCAAACGTGTTCGGGAGGATACCGACTCAAGTTCGTCTGACAGTGACTCGAGCGAGGAAGCGCGTCGAGTGGCCCGGCAACATCGCGGACGTGGTTCTGGTCGCAGCAAGTCCTGGAAACACGTCAAGGGCTTGAACAATGCTGTGGCGAGCGGTGACTTCGAGGCAAACGCTGCGAAGCTATGCAGCTTCCGGAAGAAGGTTCTTGCCGACGACAAGCATGCAGAGTTCAAGGAGAAGGATATTCGTGCCGTGCGCTGTTCATCTTGTGCAGAGTGGATTAGGATGCGGGTCCCATACGATGTCGGTCGTTGGAGGGAGCATCGCGCGACTACGAAATGCTCGAAGCACCAGTCGTCGGGTCTACGTAGCGCCTCCCTTGCGTCCTTCTTCAGCACGCCGTCCGATACCGATGCACCAACTACCCCGCACTCGACTGCACCTCCGCTCCCGTGCCCCGGCCTACGTCGCGAGCGTGACACGCGCATCGACCGCTACCTGTACAGGTCAATGGCGGCTGGTGGAGGTGCTCCCAGCCGTCATTCATTGGCATTTGAGCTCTTCGCGCACATCCTCTCAAAGAAGCGCTGTGCATGGGCTCGGCTCACGCCTCAGCGGCAGCGAATGGTTTTGCGGCGCGAAGAGGACCGTTTTGCGTGGCGTAATTCCCGTGCGAGTAACGCAGTCTTCTCGTCCAAGTGCTCGGATGTATCGCGATCCCCTCCTGGAACACCTGAGCAGGATGCACTTCCGTGCGCCGAGTGCGACGACTTATACCTTTTGCATACCTTTCAAGTTGCTTTGAATCGGTCCGTGCCCGACGAAGATAACATGAAGTATGTGCCGACGATCTATCGCTTCGAGGAGCTGGGAGATATATACGCGCGTATTCGGGGTGTCAAGAAGCTCATGGAGTCGGTTAGTCTATAATGTCTAGTTCTTTTACATTTTATAAATGCTCATTGGCGATTAGGATGGTGGGAAGGGATTTATGCTTCGCTTTGCTCAAGGCTACGCCGATGGCCAGTACGCCAGCCAGGATGTGGTTATCGGCATGATCGAGGCTCTGGTCTTGAAGAACGATCGCGAGAGGAAGGGGAAGTCGTTGGTCGGCATGCGCTACTCTGAAGCCCTCGACGCATTCGCGCAGTCCCTTTTTACTCTCTCGCCGCACGCATATCGGATCTTTCGGAACAGTTTCGCTGGACGTACCGAGAGCAGTCTTCGGTATGTACAAACACTTCTTCTCTATGGATCTCGCTTACATTTTTGTAGTTCTTTACGCTCTAAGATGCCCCACTTCGAGCCCGGATTCTCGGAAGCAAACCTCACGCGCGTCGCTGCATACTTGGCTGAACTCCGCTATTCGGGCCCAATCGCTCTTGGCTGGGACGATACCGAGTTGGAGGAGGGTGTGACGGTCATGCAGCGAACGCGCGAGTTCTGCGTCGTTGTTGGTACAGCAGCTGGGCCTTTAGAGGTTCGGAACGAGGGGGATATTGACGCGGTTTTACGCTCCCTGGATCCCAATACCAAGCTGGCCACAAAGGTTAGTCTCAATACACTCGCAACTTCGATGTACGCATGCTAACTACCTTTCATCAGTTACGCGCGTACTTGATTGCTATCCCGCTCTTCCGCATCCCACCGATTCTCGTGGCTTTAGTAGCGCGTGCAGGCGACGAATCGGCTGACGAGCTGTATGAGTTGCATGAGAGGTTGGCCGCTATGTTGCACGCGCATGGCATACACCCGACGTCCCTCAGCGCAGACGGCACGGAGACCGAGCGCGCTCTTCAGCGCCGCATCGTTGAATCCGCGACGGGTTATATCGATTTCGAGATCGTGGTGCCAGAGACCGGCTGCACGCTTCGTTACAGGATCCCCACCATCTACGGCTTGCCCTTCGTGATTACGCAGGACTCGAAACACGCCGGGAAGACGTCGCGCAATCAGTTGCTCACAGGCGCGCGTCTGCTAGTCATCGGCGCATTCTGTCTCCATTTCGGCCAGCTCCTCGCTCTAGCTGAGCATTCGCGCTCTCCGCTGTATCTCCGGGATGTGCATAAGGTCGACAAGCAGGACGATCGTGCAGCGGCGCGTCTCCTCTCGAGCGAGGCGCTTGACTGCTTGATGCAGAACTTTCCCGAGCACCGCGCACTGGCCGTCTACCTCTTTGTTATGGGCGAGCTCGTCGATGCCTGGCAAAACCGCAAGATCACGCACGTCGAGCGCGTTCGTATGGTCCTTCGCGCGCGCTACTTCTTAGTTGCGTGGCGTGCACACACCTCCGCGCACACCGAGCATCGTTCGGACATCCAGTTCATCTCGCGCGAATCTTTCGACATCTTCCTTATCCTCTGCGACAGTCTGATACAGCTCATCTTCGTCTATCGCGAATTCTACCCGACATATCCACTCCTTCCTTGGCTCCACTCGACCGAGATGCTCGAGCACTTCTTTGGGATTCTCCGCAAACTGAAAGCCGATTTCAACTTCGCAGATGCTTTGTGGCTCGAACCGAAGCTGCGCACGCTCATGCTCGGCGCGTTTAAAAATCTTACACCCGAGCAACAGGCGAATGCCACAGCGGCAGGCTATTGGCACACCTACCTCCACGCTCCCGATCTGGACGAAGCGGCCTTACGATCGTCAGTGACCAATGCTCAGTTCGGCGAGCAAGCTCAACTCGGGTTGCGAGACGCGACCGTACTGCTTGAATATCTAGGCATTGACGCCCTGGACATGTTGCGTGCCGGCGCGGCACCGATTTTCGATCTACACGCCGTGCCCGCCGATGAGCCAGAGGACCACCGCCCCGCCATCACATTGCACGACCTTCTCAATCGAGTACATCCAATTGCGACGACCTCTACGGAGCAGGAGGACACGCTCGAGATGACTCAATATGCTCTTGTTGCGCAGAGCACTGAGTCAACACTGAACATGTATGCATCGTTATACTATATCTTCTCTTGTTCTATCTCTGATATCCTCTACAGCATGAACCTCCCGGATGCGTCCCCCGAGGAGATCGACGAGCTGCGCCTGTCGATCGCGCAAGTATTGGATGGTGTTGTAATTGTATGTGCTCGTCATTGCTTACTATCTTCATTGGCTAAAAGCATGTAGCCCGCTGAGACGCCTATCGCGGCCGTTTCTGACGCCGAGAGGGCAGCTCGCGATCTTGACAACTCCTCGCTTGTATCTGGCGCTCAAACACAGACTTTCGGCCCCACACTCGATCGCGCAGCATTGGTCGGTCGCCGGGCGGCACACCAGACGCGCGCAGCATCGCGCGCCGTACGTCAAGTTACCGCTGGTTTCCAGGCGCAAACCAGCCGCGCGCGCAAGGATCGCTCGGGCGCTCCCGGCACCGCGGAAGAGACGTTGCGGGAGAAGCTCCTGCGTAATCTCCTTGCAAAGGGCATCTCCGTACAGACGGGGACTGGGTCTACGTCGGGCGTTGGGCGTGTCATTCGCCACACGGGTTTATTCTCGAACGATGATGGTGGTGCGCGTGCTCGGCAGAAGGCTGTCACTCAAGGTGTGGCCGCACAGGCAAGTATTCGTTATGATAACATGGTCACTCTCGCTAACCCGGCATACACAGGAGTTTGTGTCTCGTCGCCATCCGTTTTTCGCTCCTCTTCAGCATGCGGGTGTGGGTATCATTCCCACCGCCGACATCAGCGATGAACGGCCGCTTTGCTTGGGCGACTTCGTTGCTTTCCTTTCTCCTGGCCCACTCGATAGCGAGATGCCGATGTTACTTGGGCGGGGTACGTCTGCGGTCTTCGCTTGTGAACATCATGTACTGAATAACTTTACAGTGGTTGTAATCTACACGAATAGCGGCGCCACTGGTGCTCGCCACGATTATGTAACCCAGGTCTCCAGCGTCGGCGCACCTTCTTATGTTGGTGTTCAAGTCTTTGCACCGGCATACGGGAATGTGTATCAGTCCATTGCCAACGCGCGCCTGCACTCGCCAACCTTTATGCGCGTTCCTCGCACCCATCTCATCCTTTCATTCGCGCGCGATCGTGCCGCCATCTCGGTCAGCGAGATCGTGGGCGGCAACCACCCTCTCGTTCATTGCACACTTGGTGCTTGGTCCGGGCCTGCTATGCACCATCTACTTATCCAGCAGCCACATTTCGCGCAGGCCTTGCGTGCGATGCTGAAGAAGCCGAAGAAGGACAAGGCTGCGGCGGCGTAGCGGCTTCATAGTACCTCGATTACGCTCAATCTTTGATTTTATGGTTCCGTATCTCGTCTACAACCTTCTACGGCCTATACGTAGCATCTACGCTGTTTTTTTCGCTCTTAATATCATTTTTACCTTGCGTTTACACGGAAACTCGGGCCATGGACCTTTCATCGGTCATGTACACGGAAGACGCTCAAAATGGTAGGTCCGATCGCCATGTACACGTATTAGGCCCAAATTGCGTTTACACGGAAGTGCCCAAAATGGCCGATTTTGGATCGGACATCGCTGGCGACTAGGCAGGGTCCTACCACCACCCGCGTATCTGTACAGTGTACTAAACTCATCGCAAGCCTCTATGTCTGTCAATGCACATCACTGTATTCAAGATACCGAGAAGCCTTACATGGTACTGAAGACATGGCGGCCAGTAGCGACTGTCATACGATCGAGTCACAGTATGATTATCTAGCTCAACTTCAAGTCCGCCGCCGAGATGCTCTGGGTCTGAGCCCACAATGTCACTATTCCTCATCATTCAGACCCTTCCTTCCGCCTTGTATCGTACTGCGCTCGACGTCGATCTCAAAAGTGATCGTAACAGCAAGGTCCTTATCCGTGGGCACCTCGTCGTCCAGTAGAACTCGGGGGCCACGGGTGTAGTGGACTTTGTTGAGGTTAACAAGGATGAAGATGATAAGGGGGTAGATGGACTGAATCGCGACAGAGTGCATCAGCGTGACAGGGCATCTTAAAGAGAACAAAACGCACCGTGATTTGGGCCATGGCCGCGTCAAGATGACTTGTTGCAGTAACGACAGGCGATTTAGCACTTGACTTCTGACCCAGCACAACACGCCTCGTTATTGGCCGGTAGATGCTGATACAGTAGAGAAGCTACGTGCGACATAAGCCTGGCAGACGCAGATGGAGGGTCGCGAGCAATCAAATCTCACCCAGATGGCGGCGTAAGCCACTCCGGAATCCACGAGAAGCTCCATAACACGTTCTGCGAATGTACGACGATTGGACGAGCGGAAGTGCTTCGATATCTGCCTTCTGTATAACCTAGTTTTGTGCTTGAGCATAGAAGCCGTCAAGGACGCTGATACATACAAGACTTACCATACCCTTACTAGACCAACCAGTATGGTGGCGCACAAGTTGATCGCCAGTGACATAAACGCTGCAGCAATGCCCACTGAGAGCACACCGTACGTTGGGAGGTCCTCTGAGTCATCAGCGTTGACTGGACCAAAATCGGTAGTATTGTAAGTTCCAAATTGGATGCCCGCAACGCCCAGGATGTTTACAAAGCTGAGTCCCAGCGATGTAACGAGTAACGCTGCGCCAAGAGCCAGAGCAACAAACGCCTTATTCCACACGATGTACATGCGCCATAATACGATAGAGTCGCTCATAAGGGTCTGCGCCATGTTTAGTCAGACAACGCAGACGTCTCATCAACCGGTTTTGATGGGATACGCACATTGATTGACAGTAGCGTCAGGAGAGTGACCTTCACAGTAGCTGCCGTATACACCGGGTACGATGCCACTATCGGATCTCCGGACGCGGCCTGGTTTGCGCTTATAGAAAAGTACCGGAGGTAAACGGCCCAGTGTACCAGCGACAGAGTATACATTAGGGAAGTCATGATGTGTATGATTGAGCCAAAAGACGAATGTCGCTTCAAGCGATACTGCCTATCAAATGAAGGGCGTAAATCACTGAATAGGGCCAAGCCCTGCATGTTTTCAGCAACGCACCGAATGCTCGTGTAGGCTGAGATTGCGAACAAGGATGAGGCAAACCCTAAGGCAAGCGAATCATCATCGGACCATTCGTTGTAAAGAAGAAATCATGGTACGAACCAAATAGCATGGTTTCCGTGATCAGAGGAAGCAAGTACTCCCATGCTTCGCCATAGTCAATATACGAGTCATCGAGCTTATCGTCGCTGCCAGCAGTAAAGGACGCCGGATGTGTGGCGTGATAAACATCGTTCATAGTCAATGAGATTCCCAGCGATCTGCCCGTCGATATCTTGAATAAATCGAGTAAACTAAGTGCTGTAGAGTATAAGCTCACCGCCCTGTGAGAGTCGATTCAAGCTGTTTCAAGGAAAGAATCCAGTGTATGAAGAACACCATGAGCGCGACCCAGAGGGCGAAGATGAAAGGAGCGCGCGAAAAGGAGTGTGACTTGACCCTATGAATCTCTTGTTAGTACGTTTCTCCTCAAGATTGGTGAGTTCAACGCACCAAAGCAAGTACGACCCAAGTGGGACGCACGCCCAGAGAACACCTGCAGGCTTCATGTTACTGGCTTCTACCCACACGGGCAGTATGGCTCACCCATCATAAAGCTCTCCAGGAGCAGCAAGGGTGCGGCAATCAACGCTGTAGACTTGAATACAGCATCCAACACCTCGGCGATCTGAGTACCATTCAGACTGGAAAGAGACATGGTGTCAAACGAAAGAATGAAGAAAGAAGAGACGGAACACAGGATCACGACCAGTCTAGCTGCCGGGTTTGTTGGATAGAAACGGAGTCTCTTATATAAGTTTGAGTGCCCAGGCATCCCGTTTCCTTGACAAACACACTGGACAAACGATCTGGATCGATGCTGTGCATCGTTGCCTGCGCGTACAAGGGGAGCTAGTCATCTGGATACCATTCGTGGTAAACGCAGCTTGATTATCAGTTCTACTTAAGGATGATCAGATTGAGACGTAGGCCAGACGCATGTACTGACTCGTGCTCAAGTGACTCATCTTGACGGTCGTACCGGCTGGCGGGGAGAAGATGAGGGCGATGTTACGATCCGCAAACGTACTCGCGCAAAGAGCGGAGCCTCTGGATGACATCTCCTGCCTGGCTCGTTTTTTTTTTCAGTACTCGGAGCGCACAAAAAACTGGTGTATGTACGTACGCGCCTTCCAGCTTTCAGAAGTAGCCTGAAGACAGATGGAACTTCCAGCCGAAGGCGCGTTGCGGTGATCAGCACCGTCGAAAGCTGTGACGCGCATCTACAATGCCTCCAATGGTTACTCGCAAGCCATACGAGCAGATAGGAGCAAATGTGATCCGCTAGTCCCATCTAGTCATGAGGTTGACCTTTGCTCGTGCGACTTTGGTGTCGTATTTCGGGGAAGACACAGCCCAGGCTCCAGCCGTTGACGGTGATATTTTCGGACGACGCAAAGCCGCGTCGCGGTTGAAAATTATAAACGGGACTTAGACAGCATGAGGACAGCTTGAATACCCCGCCCCAAGGGTAGCTATGTTGGGTGGGTTGGAGGATACACGAATGCACAGGTGGACGTGGGCGTTGGGAGAGAGCCACGCTGGTCCCTGGAGCCTGGAACAATGCCATTTGTCGGCAAATGCCGCAAGGGTTCGCACGCGCTTCAGCGCATCTGGCGCTGCCGCGCTGGTCTCTATTCTCGCCCAAGTCCGAGTTCTGTACGGGAGCGTGTCAAAAAGTTGATCAACAATGACTATAGCTCCCGTGTCCCGTGTGTAGAGATTGCAAACAAGTAGCGCAGAGGCACATCGCGCGTCGTACTCGTCCTAACCCTAACCCAGCATTCGCGCTACAGACGCGCGTCGCGCATTTCTTCAACAACTTGTTGAACGCCTTCATGGGCACAAGCCACTGGCTCATGCGAAGACTCTTCAGAATTATAACTGCGCGCCTACCGGCATTTGCCCTTTTGCTACACCGGCTTCTAGTATTCTTCTGAATGCAAAGTTCCTTGATGATACACCAGAGGTCCTTTCCGAGGTGAACCTGTGCCCAGTGTATCACATGGACGAAGGGTAGATGGATCTCAAGGACAGTAAGTATGAAAGGTGAGCACATCGTCTGTACTACTTGGAGGCTGCAGATTGCACAAGGCGTAACGCGCAGTGATTATATCATACCAAGACTGCGGGGAAAGTCTACAACTTGAGAAGTCACTGAATGTTAGAGGCTGAGTTCAAGCACAGCTGGTGCATGCAGCGGCCTGCCATTGTCGTCACGTACAAGTACTAGCAGTGTGTACCCGGGCTCTGTGTGACCATCATACTGCGCTCGATGTCTATCTCAAAAGTGATGGTGACGGCAGGGAGCACAGTGTTCTTCGGCTGCTCAATACCCTCGCGCGACGCCTGAGCGCCGTGTGAATGGTGTATCTTCTCGAGCGCAACGAGCAGGAAGACGACAAGTGGGTAGCAAGACTGGTCATGCCGGATGAGTGACTTCGTACGGTAGACGTAACAGAGTACAGTAGCACGTACCGTGATCTGTGCCATAGCTGCGTCAAGGTGGTCTACAGCAGTGAGTCGCACAGGTGCAGAAGAAGGCGAGTCCCCGAAGATGGCGTGGCTTGTGATAGGTTGGAAAAAGCTGACACAGTACAAAAGCTGTATAACGATTGAGCGATGCCATTCACATATAAGCAAGCAAGTGTCCACATACCCATATAGCGGTATAGCCCACACCGGACTCCACGAGAAGCTCCATAACGCGTTCGATTAGTGTGCGTCGATTGTCATAGTGGTAGTGCTTGGGAAACTGCCTCCTGTGTAACCTGACACCGTGTGAGCTTACTGAGAAGAGTGTGGATGCATGGTATCTAACCAAAACTTGATTCCAACAAGTAGGGTTGCGGATGCGTTACTGCCCAGAGACACAAATGCAGCAGCGAGGCCAATGACATTGCCGCCGTATGACGTGAGGTTGATTTTCGAGGCCTTCCCGTTAGCGGCAATCCCATTATCGATCCCGAGGTTGACGGTTGCACTTCTAACGATGTTCGCCACATTGACGCCCAATGCAGTGACAAGCAATGCTGCGCTAAATGCAAGGACCGGACGCGATTTATCCCACACAACACACATGCGCCAAAGCACGATGGCGTCGCTCATGACTGCCTAATAGATGATGACTTTGAGCGACTGGGATGGCACAATTTTATGAAGACGCACATTCATCGAAAGCAGCGCAAGGAAAGCCACATTTAACTCGAGCAATATTGGCGATAGCAACCCCGCGAGCGCAGGGGCAGGGAAGGCTTGCGCGATGAAGAACCATAGATAGAGGGCCCAGTGCATCAGGGAAAGGGTATACATTAAAGACGCCAAGATGGGTATGATCAAAGCATAGCCCGACCGCCGTTGCGGAAGAATCTTCCTACAAGGCATCAGTAAGTATGCTTGGACAAACTATGGCTCGTTGAGTAACGCACCGGAAAGTTGCGTATCCTGTGGACACAAATAAAGATGAGGCGAAACCTATTTCATGTTACTCGTGAGCGTTTGCAAGTTGGCTCTGGCTGGGACGCACCGAAAAGTACAGTTTCAGTTACGAGTGTGAGCAAGACTTGCCATGCGTGGCCATAACCGATGTATGAGTTGATAACCCCGTGGTCGCGAGAGTCGCTGCTGCTAGCGACAGAATTCGACAAGTCAAGGTAAGACAGTGAGATATCCAAGGTTCTGCATAATAGGGTGGGTTAAGGCCGCATGTGAACTCAACATGAAGAATACACGCACCGTCCGCTGAAAGTTGCTTCCAACTGTTCTAAGGAGAAGCTCCAGTGCGTGATCATCCCCGTGAAAGTGAGCCAGAGCATCGCTATGAACGGTGCACGCAAGAATGAGCGTGACCTGGCCCTGTTCCAGTCTTGTGAGTACCTGCTTTCTCGACGTAACCGGCGCTTAACGCACCGAAGCAAGTATGTCCCCAAGGGAACGCATACGAAGAGAACACCTGCACAATCTGTTATGTGAGGTTCTGTCACTGGGAGATCATGCGGGCGTACCTATCATGAAGCTTTCCAAGAGCAGTAGTGGTGCGACAGACGACGCCGTAGATTTGTATACTGCTTCTAGAACTTGGGCCTTCTGTGTGATGTTCAGATCGGCTAGGGACATGGCAATAGTGGGAAGGAGAGAAGCTTCGGAAGTGCGATTACAAGGCTGGCTGTTGTCTGTGCACGTAAACTCAAGTAGGATCTCTATATAGAGATTGCCCAGTCAGCTATACTTCCCACACGAGCGCTTTAGTGATGATCTGGGGCAACGTTGATGCTCGATGCTGCGCTGTACGGTCACTGCCATATCAAATATCAAAGCGTTCAAGCCAAGTAAAAGTATCTCTGGGTGCTGGGACTCGGCACCTCTCCCGCGGACGCAGTCACGTCTCACGGCTGATGACTCGCAGTAGTCGACCCACTCAGTATCCTGTATAGACAAGATGGGCTGGATCACACCCTGAACGCTTCTGCGCCTCCGCGCGCTTGTCGTCAGTCCGCTGCGGTAGGAAAATCCTGACACATGTACGCATCATAGATGCATCGCCCATATGAAATGGTATGGGGCCCTATTGACCGGGACAAGGCAGTCGGATGAAAAGCAACGGATAGGTGTTAGGTGACGGTCGTCAAGCCCTACAAAGCATGGGAACATGGTAAGGGAACGGAATTCCTTGAAGTTTCAAGCTTCAAGTGAGAGCCGAGCGTTGATCAGGACATCTCGGTATGTTCAGTCTGACTTCGTCGATGGCACAAGTGCAAGTCGACTTCCTGCTCTCGCCCTCAACAGCTACGATGAGTGATCACTCGTCCCAATCTTTCCGTAGTCCACACACATCGCCAAGAGTAACGCCGCCCTCCATCTTCAGGCGGCTCGAGACAAGCGTACTAGTGCTTGTTTGGCTCGAGGTGCTTGTTTAGTCCGAGCGTATGAATCATCATGAGTCATATGACCTTCTGAAACCCGACAATTATTGAACGAGAGTGCAAGAGTATTCAGGCTCTGGTGGTAGAATAGAGGATGCGAGCGATTTAAATAGAAACGTAGCATAGAGACGGGAGGTCGTGGTCGAAAGCAAGGCGCGTCTACAACGCGTCTACGCGACTCCGGGCCGTTCCAGTTCCGGCCCGGTTCCCGGGAGGTGACCGCGCCAGCGTCGACTGCTCTTTGCTATGGACTATCACGTCGCACAAATATCCCTAGCAGCGCAGACATGTCTGAGCGCCAATCGTGTCAGGTTCCATGTGTAAGACCGCACAGCAAAACGCTCGTAGTAACCATCTAATCGCCAACCCCATTCGCGCCGCAGACGTTGCGCAGACGCGAGTTTGAAATCCATTGAAATACTGCTTGCTGAACACCTTCATGAGGACAAGCTACTGGCTAATTCGGATCAGGCTCTGCGGATATTGAATCGCTACGGAACTACTCTGCAGTACTGGGTACCGGGGGACTCTCTTCCACATCAACCGAACCTCTGAAGCCGTGCGATCAACGGTAGACTATTCGTGCGCGCGTTATTGGCAGAATCGTTGAGAATGACAATGGTATGGTGTGTCCACCGTGCATGCACATCCCGAAAGACCGTGCTAAGATGAATTTCTAAGTTTGGGGTAGGAGTATATGCTGGCCGGAGGACGTGAGTAGCAAGTGGCACCTGTGGCGCTCGAACACATGCGTTCGGGTGGCCGTTCGCGCAGATCTCTCAAGAGCGAGTGAACATCCCCAAGCTCGAACGACACACATCTAACGTACAGTACCACCATCCAATGGCAATGAAGTGTCGGCAAATGCGAAGGTTGTGAGGATCGCCGAGTACCGAGTACAGACGGATCATAGCGCTTCCGTCTGCTACAGCCGCCTGTGAGCGAACGCTCTGAGAGCGGTAGCCAGGCCCACCTTGAATCCGGATAAGTAGCGCCAATTGTGACAGGATCATTGTTAGAGCGACCAACGGAGACAGACCCGTATCATACATGCGTCGTGCGAGTAACGACTGGGCGTGCCGTCGGCAGTCACGGAAGGTCGACTATTGAAAGAATAACCATGGCCTTCTAGTCTCCGATAGATGCATACCTTCACGCAGAAGACAGTCGTTCTGCTTCAGGGTGGCCTTCTTGCCTAGTCGCGTAAGTTGTACACGAACCCTGCTCTTCCGCAAAAATATACGTCCACGAGGTAAGAGAGCATACAGTGAGACATACTTCGCTCCGACTCGGAGCAAGCGCTTGAGGCAATCATTGTATCACCCGCGCCAAGGTAGACATGTAGCGCGGACGCCGGGAACGATCACGGCTGGAATGATATACAGCACACTTACAGCCGACGTCGTACTCACACTACAGTCCACTGTTCAGCAAGGGGGACAGCGGCGTACCATCTAGTTCGTTGCGGCGCGGTACCGAGTAACAGAGCAGTTGTTGTTCAAAGAGCCGTCTTCACATCGCATAATCTTCGCCGCTTGGGAATTGCAATAGCTTGAAACACGATCGCTCAAAGTAGCCCGAAGATTGCGAAACTTACATCTGACGCCCAAGCAATTGAGTAGCGGAAACGTACAGCAAGTAGACAAGTAGAAATAAATGGCAAAATCCGCGCGTATTGGCATTGATGATCGACAGTCGTACAGTACGCAACAGGATGGTAGAGTCCGCAAAAAAGGAGGCGTAGGTAGCGCGAGCACATTATGGCACAGGCAGGTGTCAATGGTATGAGTAGCGGGTGAGTGAGAGAAAAGTAATGCGAGCAGACGGTTAAGACGGAGACCCTTACACGGAGATTGTACAACCCTACGACCGGACGCCCAGGGAAAGACGAGACGAAATAAACTAGGCCCTCATAGGGGGGGAGTGGACAGGAGAGACCTCTGATCGTCCGTCACCTGAGCGTACATGGCCGGCTCGAGGCCGTAAAACGCCGGGGGCGGAGGAGGCGGGTGGTGGTGCGTGTACATAGGCGGATACGAACCCACCTGGTCCTCGTAGCGATGGTGGTGGACCTGTTGAGCCTGAGCCTGGGCCGCCCTGTGTTGGGCGTGAGCGTGAGCTGCCTGGGCGGCCTGCTGAGCTTGCTGAAGCTGGCGAAGCTGAGCCTCCTGTTGGCGGGCGATCTCCTGGGTATAGACTGAATGGTGCTGATGCTGTTGCGGAGGCTGGCGATGAGGCTGGATCGGCAAGTGCGAGGCGATTTGTACCCTGGATGAGGACGGCGGCGGTGCCCGGACGTGATGCTGTTGCCTGCTGTTGTTGTTGTTGTTGTGGGTATCCTGAGGCCGAGGATAAAAAGGCTCGATGGGGATCTGCGTCGGCGTCTGGATCACAGAGGAGTTCCATGACGGAGAGTCTGCGAGACTGGGGTCTGCTCTCGCCGCCTGCGCCGTCGCCGCCGCCAGCTGTGCCGAGTCTTGCTGAAGGAAGTCGCCTGGCTGGGTACTCGTCGTCCGAGTCGTCTCCGGGGGAGAGGGCGCGCTTGCGAGAGACTGGCGGCTCGTGGAGCGCTGGAGGGTGGAATGAAAAGGGAGAGTCGTATTCTCGATCGAGGAATGCTGCTGCGGGTGGTAGTAAGTTGTGTTCCAGTGGGCGAGCGAGGGATCCTGTTCGTGGCCGGTGTGGATCAGGGGGAGGGAAGGCGGGGTAGTACGCTGCTGCCGGGGCAGTTGTTGGACGTCCAGCTGCCAGCCATTCTGATTGGGGGAGAGCGGAGACGACCGCTGCGAGGGGCGGTAGTCGTGGACCGAGCCCGGCGGGCTGCCGGTCGAATCCACGGGCGAGAACGGACTGGGTTGAGTCCTTTTAATCGGTAAGCGACGTCGGCAAAGGCGGAAGAAAAACCGACCTGCCTGTTCGGGCGGTCCATGTCCGCCTGCACTGGCGGCTGCTGCTGCCACTGCGAAAAGCTCTCGTACCCGGTCGCGGTAGTCCCGGGCCGGTACAGTTGCGGCAGAGGCTCTTCCTCCTGCTTCACACGCGAGTGCCCGTTGCCGTTGGCGGCGGCAGCGGCGGCGGCGGCGGCCCGTTTGCCGCGCTGCTGGGTGGCCTTGTTGGCGGCAGCCATAGAGGCGTGCAGGCTAGTCAAGTCGCGCATCATACGCTCGTTCTGCTCGGCCTTGTCGGCGTGAACGGTCTGCGCGTGCTGGCGCAGGTTATCCAGACGAGAGAACTGCTTGCCGCAGTGACAAGTAAACGGACGTTCGCCAGTATGTTTGCTACAACCAAAAGTTAACATAGCTTCAAGACAGTGTATACAAAGAAGTCCAACCGAATGTGCCTGGCTAAGTGCTCGGAACGGCTGAAGACCATCCTGCAGTCGCCGTAGCCCCTGCATTGGAACGTCTTGGCCGGCGCGGGCCTAAACCGCTTGTTGCCGCCCTGGGCAGGCTGCTGGCCGTTCTCCTCGCCGCCAGAGCCAGAGACGTTGCCATCAACGGCGACGGTAGCGTTTTGGTCGTCGACGGACTCGAGCGGCGACGTGGGCTCTTCGACCTTGGGCATGACGGGATCCAGGGGGGAGGAGGCCATCAACCGGCACACAGAGCCAGACACGATCCCTATAAGCGTTTCCCGTGCCTGGTCCCTGCCCTTTTTCTCAGGCACACCACGCGGACTTTCAATCATCTTGCCATTCGGCCCGCCCCCTCCGCCTCATCCCGGACTTTCCGCTCCTTCCCTCTGCTTTGTTCTCTCTTCGCTATGTGTTCTTCATGTTACCACAAGGCCACTCTTGGCGGCTCTTCTGCTCTTTGAAGCACCTCCTACCCTACGCACCCTCCCCTCTCTCGAATTTTCCGGGTCTTTCTGATCCGATCCTGGACACCTTATCGTCGTAGAGCTCCCGAAGCATCCGATAGCTCATTTCCACGTGCCACCCATCCCCACTCTGCTGCTTCTTCCTCATCCTCCCACCCGTGCCTCCCTTCCTCGCTTCTCGGTCCCTTGCCCCTCGACACACTCCTTTTACGCTGCATGAAGGACCTACATGCCACTACCCTCCCCGCCGTCAGTCCGCGGCGACATGAAAAAAATACGCTCCTCCTCTCGACCGGAACCGAATCCATCCGGAAGAGTATCCGTGAGCTTATGGTGCGGCACGGTCCTTCGCTACCGCCGGCGACGCCGCGGCCTCCCGCCCGCGCCATCGATCCCAAGTCCGACGTTTTCTGTCACCTTGTTCTATCTGCACCCTTTTAATCTCAAGTGCGTCTTGTATTGCAAAGTACTTAGGCACAGCAGCCCTGTAAGCTGTACTGCTCTATGAACTGCAAAGGCACCATGGACCCACAGTGCCTCAAACGGCCCTTTCTCGCGTCCATTGTTCCCTCTACACATCTCGACCGCGCCAGCCCGCCCCCCGTGTGATCATCGCGCCACGCGCCCTCTTTCCGACGTCTCACCGAAAGTCTCCAATCCTCTGCCTCCGCACATCGCGACGGCCGCGATGCCCGTGCATTAGACTAAACACACTGGCCCAAGCTTGGCGCAGTCCCCGACGGCGGCCTCACCGAGCGACAATATTTATTTAGACACCGGAGCCTCATGAAGCGTCAGAAAGTCCCGCGAAAGACCCGTGCGTTATCGTGGCGGGAGCACGCACGACGGTAAGATAACCGCGTCTGTCGCGCAATCGCGGTACCGAGTAAGTACGCAAGCCGCAACGCGCGCGATACCGATTGTGCATAGATATCGTGCTCGCCGACGCCGCGAATGCGTACCGTCGGTGCGGCCTCAAAATTCGATCCCGCACCGATCATACACCCTGCCCAATCTCAACTGCGCGCATATGCAGCGCATACAGACAGGCCAGTACCAGGTCCACGAGATCACCCGCAATAAAAGTTGGGCGACCGCGAGCGTCATCGAGAAGCGATCGAACAGCTGAATAGAGTTGCGAGGCACATGGGCCACCTGTACCACGAGTTCGAACGTTCGTACCTTGCCAGGTCCCATCGGCGTGATATACAGTCCGAGCGTGGGTGGCCGATGGCCGTGCTGGGTGTTGCTTTCCCCGCAGGTTCTGCCCTGAGCGACGGGAACGCACGCTCATAGTTCGGGCCCGATGAGGTCTACGATCTACTTACGCATTTGCTGTTTCGCTGTAGAAAAGCAGAGCCCATTCTCCTACGCTTGGTGTTCGGTTCGAGGGTAGAGAGAGCGGGAAGTGTGGCGCTTGTCGGCTGATGCGCATGCGCGCAGGCCGATAATTCAGCGGGGAGATCTGTAGCATCATTTTGTACGGTACTTACGCAAGATTTTAATGCGCTAGGCCGTGCGGTACCGCCAGTTCATCATCACGGTCCGCAGTCTCCAGTACGATAGACATCTTGTTTCGCAAGCAGAATATCTCCACAGTTCGAAGTCTATGTAACAGTGCAACGTCAGCGCTGACATGTAGAAAAGATGTGGTCGATAGAGGTTTGTTCGCCAAGTCAGAAATGAACGAAAGAACAAAGCCTGTACGACAGCTTGCACGATCAATATTCAATCCAGATCAACAGGGCCGTTCGAAGCGCCGAGCTTGCTCGCCGCAAAGTAGCATACAATCCGATACAACCTATAGCGTACGTGCATGGGAACGCTCCGAGGACCTCGCATCAGCGCCCAAACATGGAAGATGGAAGACGATCTCAACACGCGCCACTGCGAACTTGAGCTGGCCGTTGGAAGCCGCAGTTCGAGCCCCATTCAGTTATGTTCGTCTGGTGAGAGTGTATGTCAGATCCGCACTGACCACGACGCCGCAGAAGCCGGGCTGCGGTTGAACGCCGCGCGAGAGGTTGCATACGACGCTACACGCAAATAGGCGCTTGAAGGGATCCAAATGGGCCGAGAGAACCCCGCGTAAAACCGGGGGTACCTGTGATGCAACACGACACTTTTGGAAGATTGTAAGAGTGATTAAGAAGCAAAGAGAACAGTGAAGCCAGGGGTGTAGACTGCGTCAGCGGGGGGAATATTCTTCTACAACAACAACGATGGTCAAGGGCAAGGGGCAAGATTGAAAAAAGAGTACTGATAGACGCACGACTGTATAAGACTTTGGATGTGATAGAGCACACGGACGGACCAGAAACAAAAAAGGATCAGGGAATCAAGCTATCAGCGACAATGAAAAGCGGAACGTGGAAGCTAGGAACCGAGTACAGCAGTATGTAAGGAGTAAAGGGGAAAAGGGGCAGGGGGAAATGTTGGTAGGTAGTACTTCAAGAAAGAGCGGACAAATACGTATACAGAGCGACGATCCCGCGCGCCACACATATAAGTATACACGCCTCTTTAGCTCGCTTTCTTCGCTGCGTTCTCCTTTGCCGCGGACGAGGAGGGCTTCGGCATGCCGAGCTTCGGCGCTGCACGCTCGTCGTCTGTCGCGGGTGTATCGTCCACAGGCTTGAGCGCGTCGTTGTCGGGATCTCCCGAGGAGGACGCCGGCTCAGATGCGCGCGCACGACGGTCAGCTTCCTCCGCGCGCCTAACCACGTCAACCTCGCCCTGTACCACAACGCCATCGAGCCAGCGATGATGAATAAGCTCTCCCGCACCCGCGCGCTTCTCCGGGTGCAAACGCAGCATGGGGTTCAAGAAGCTCGCGATCGTCTGCGCCGTATCGCGCGAGAACTCGTACTTGTCGTGAAGCACGTCCTCCAACGGCCAGAACCGGAGCTTGCTGATGTGTCGCAGTTCGCCTGCTGATAAATCAGTATTGGGGTGCTCGTAAGAGTTGTAGTAGATGACGCGTAGGACTGACCTTTCCGGTTGAAGAAGCGCGAGCTGTATTTACCCGAGAAGGCCAGACTGTGCGGGAGCTCGCCCATGAGCTCAATTATCTGCGCTATGTGGTCTTCGTCCTTCGTATACCGCGAGCCAGCTTGCGGGTCAAACAGGTAATCGCCGCCGGCGAGCAACTCGAACATCTGGTAGTATACTTAGCGAGCTGTTGAAGCTTCGTTGGCTCAGACGCGTACCACGCATGCAACACTCCAGATATCCGCACTTGGACCCCACCGTGCGCCGAGCAGAACTTCAGGGCAGCGATATTGTCGCGTTTGGATGTCGTCCGTAAAGTGGTGCTCGACCCAAGTTGCTGCCAATACGTCAGAAACGTCCAAATGAGATGTGCGACTCTAAAACACGTACCATTACCCAGATCAGCGATCTTGACCGTTATACGCTCAGTACCGTCCATAAGTGGTGCATCGGGCGTTACTGCTGCCGTAGACAACGATGGTCCATCGTTGGTGATAGGAAACTGCTCTGGTGACAACTCCTTCGGAGAAGTAGAGATCGCCGCATGTTCTGGCGCCTGCTGCGAAAGTAAAGACGGGCCAGCCGCCGCGGAGCGCCCCGGCTGTTGCTGTTGCGGTTGACCATTCATATCGAACTGCAACTGCGATATACGCTCTGAAGTCTGGTTCATCTCCTCAGACAACGCGCGCCGACCCTCCTCCGAAGACTCTGCGCCACTAGCCTTGAGCGAACCGGGCTTGCTCGTACTCGTGTCATTCGGATCGATCTTGCTCATGCCGAACGCCCATTTGTCAAGCATTGGTGATGCGCCGTACGAAGATGATGGGGAAGGTAGCGGTTGCGAGCCGGTGATAAACACAGACTCTGAGCGTGGCGTCTGGTTGCCGCCTCGTCCGCGCGATGGTGGCACGCCGACGAGTTTGGTCGGTGGTGTCGATGCGCTCGCTGACGCAGCCAGCTCCGCCTGAATAATCGACTCGACATCATCGATGCAAATGAGGACATTCTCCGGCTTGAGGTCTATACTCGTGCGCGTGAGCACAAGTTCCGGTTCGAGTAAAGCGCATGGAGCAGCGAGTGGTGCCGTACGAACTCACCAGTGTGAATAACGCCGCAGCATCGATGCATGTAATCGAGGCCCAGGAGGACCTGTTTTGCGATCTGCTTGACGAGATGCGGGGGTACGCCTTTGCGCTGGTGACGCTTGATGAGCCCGAGCAGGTTCTCGCCGAGGACCTCGAAGACCATGCAGACGTGAGTGCCGTTGGGCCCCTTGTGGCGAAAGTGGTCGAGAAAGGAGATGACATGGGATCGGCCGGGGTGTGTCTGTGCGGGCGACGCTGGCGGATGGGGATTTTCTGTTGTGGGATGCACGGGCGGGGTGGAGGACGTGATCAGGCGCTGGAGGAGCTTGATCTCGTCCAGCGCCGTCTCGGTGTAGCGCGGGGCGGACTTTACGATCTTCAGCGCGACATGGCGGTTCAACCTGCGCTCGCGATTATGAGGTTAAATGAACGGCAAACAAATGAATGCATACTTTGAGTCTTTTGCGAGCCATACTGTTGAGAAATGGCCCCAGCCGAGTTTCCTGACGACGGTGTAGCGGGTGTCGGAGAAGGTGTCGCCGATGTGGACGGGGTGGTAGCCGCCTTTGCAGTAGTCCTCCCAGTCCTCCTCGTCCTCCGTCATGACGGACTGCGAGTAAGAAGAATACGAGCCGTGCGACATGCCTGAATAGTGAATACGAGCAAGAGATAAGCGGCGCCCACACAGATAAGCACCCGGGTCCCGCACCTTCCCGCAGTCTGATATACGCACACTCGCTCCAAGTCTCTCCGAGAAGCTCAGAGGTATAGGTTTCGGGATTGATGATTTGTCCCTCGAGGCGGTTTGAAGTGAAATCGATCCTAGGGTCTGTGCTATGCAGCTCAAAGCAACCTCGGCTCCCGGCCCGCCTTGGCCACACCAGCGCTAACCAACACACGTGGCTTTATGCGGGCGCCATTTCGACCAAGTCTCGAGTCGGCCTCAGACGCTTTCTTCCGAGCGACCACCACGATGCATCCAGCTCAAACTCCGTTCGGCCAGTAGAAAAGGCCTGCATCGGATCTACCTATTTCGTATACGCGGCAGCCGCGAATTCAAGACGCCTCGTTCTCAGTGCATGCATGTAGCACATCACCGAATTCCCGCTTCCAACCTTCCAATGGTAGACACGGGCCTCGCTATTCGTTCGCCTTTGCTCACGATGAATCGATGATCGTCTCATCCAGGCCCTATCTCTTCTTCTTCCCCGCACACGTGTCGAGTTCGTAGTCCGCCATGCGATGATGTACATTGAGCTCGCCCTTTGCCTCGCGCTAGACGCGACCCGGCTGCACCCTGCAGCGGCAGTACACAGCTTGCTTTGTCTCCCCCACCTCCGTTTGTGGGCGCCGTCGCCTGACTGATCTGCGTGGACGAGCTTAAGCTACAGCTCGAGTCTCGCTATCATGGGAAGACACGGTGTGGCGAGTAGCGACTGGGACGATGCGACGTACTCTCTCGGCGGCTCGTCTCTCGACGCAGATATACTCAAGCCTCCTTCAGTGTGGGCTTTCATGGATTATTGCGTGCGAAGTGTGGGGAGACTGAATGCTTTCGCAGCGTCGTTGACGGCCCCGCGTTGTTCAAGTTGTTATCGCAGAAGTCTCGATCGGTTCGCCAACTGCAGAAGGCGGTAGAGGATCTCGCGGACCAGCACTCTCAGGAGAGCTCTCGTGCGGACGGCGCGCAACGCCAATCCAATATGCTCGCCGCTTCCCTTCGCGATGTGCAGCGTGAACTCGAACGGGAGCGCTCCGACCACTCTGTTACCCGGGAGGAGTTGGCCATGTGGAAAGTCCAGCTCACCGCTCAGCAAGATGTTACGCGCAAGGCGCAGCTCAATATCGACGACCTTACGCGGAGGCTTGAGCGCGCCGAGCAGGACGCTGCAGATGCCCGTACGCTTGCACATCAGTTACGCGAGGAGCTACAAGTGCGCAATGCACGGGAGCAGGGACGCAACGAAGGCTTCCGCGCCGCCATTAGGGTACGCAGGAGGATGGACCGGGAGGAAGAGGAAGTGCCGCGTGGTAGGCGGCGGGCGCTATCCGTGGATGACTCTGTGGACGAAGTACTTGTCGAGCGAAGGACGCCGATTCCTGTCCGTACAGAGCGATCGGCTACGCCCGCACGGAGGAGCTCGAGTCGTGCTACAAGCGCTCGCACACCTATGCCAGCGGAACCCATCCCTCGCGCTCCCTCGCGCCCTCCGCAGCCCCCGGCGGGAACAATCCCGTTCGCGTCGCCCTTCACTGAAGAGGATGATTCTATCCCATCTACAAGCCCTGCCAGTACCAGTGCTACCACTAGCGAGTCGATCGAGTGAGTGTACTCTCTTTGGTCCCGTAAGTGCCCCGCTGACTTGTGGCAAGTGTGAGGCAGCGTCTAGAACAGCGTGCTGCAGGCGGTGTACCCCATCCGCCGCCGGTAGCAGCTCGAGGCGCGACTCCCTCGCGTGAGCAGCGCGAAGTCATCCCTCCGCCGCCTGTGGTGCAAGAGGCGGGTCGCCAGCGACGTCTTTCTCGACTGAGCCTCAGAAGGAAGTCGCGGTCTGCGTCGCGCGGCCCAACGGAGAATAAACAAGATGCGCGTATCTTGATACACCTGCCGTGTACATGTTTTCTGACATATTCCTCGCTATCATAGACCAAGACGACCTCCAGACCTCGTGACAGAGTTCTGTCGAATGTTACGAATATATACGCAGCCTCGCGCGGTAACGTCTCCGACGCTTCAAACGATCTCATACCTCGAGCTCGCGAAGAAGCTCCCGGCACTGGTAGGCTCTCGATCTACCTCCCACCGCCGCATGAGATGGCTCGAGCAGAGACTCCCCGCCGTGTTGACAACTTCCACGTCGTACAATCACCCGAAAGCGGCGTCTCGGGTCTCTCAGCGCCTATCATACCTGCAGAAGCACCTCCGCGTCCACCTACAGCGCCGCCCAAGCAGCCTCCTCCGCGCTTGTCGATGTCGCGCCCTTCATCTGCACCTCCGGTTCCGCGCTCGCCTCAAGCGTATAGTCCGCCACCGCCTGTTATCTATGCTGCGCCGACGCCGGTACATCCTGCTCCGCGCAGGCCTATTCCTACGCCTGTTCCCGGACCACAAGTCAAATCAGATACGCTGGGACCGTATCGCCATCATTTGCCTAGCGCTTCAGCGATCTCTTCCGACTATGATCTGCTACGCGCGCCGACTGCAGCATCCTCTCGACCATCGACCACACAACCTATGCTTCAGGTTAGGAACCCAGACTCACAGAACCGCCCAGCATCGAGGACATTCGTACGTTCAATTACTGCGTCTTGCCTAGTGGCGCGGGCACTCATTTAACTCCCTGTCGTTTACAGAAACGCTCTATCTTCCGTAAACCTCAACCTATGGGTCCTGTCATGGAGGAAGTTCAACATGGTCAGAGATCAGGAAAAGAACATTCACCCACGAGCACGCCGTCTTCTTCGGCTCCATCACCTCCGCCTCATCCTCCTCCAACGATGCGCCCGAACTATTCCCGCGCTATGTCAAGCACTGTTATTCCCATTCAGGTCGAATCTCCCGTGCGTATCTCCGATCGTGAGTTGTATCTACGTGCTAATGGCAATGCCAGTCTCCCGAGAGCTCTCCTCAATACGACGACCACACGGCCATCTCTCACCCCGACTTGCTCAGCCCCGACTTTGCAGCGCGTCCACTGCCCCCGGCGGCGCCCCAAGACAACGACCTCACGCCTCGCCCGCACCAAGCCCCGCGCCAGCCCATGAGCGAGACCACATGTAAGCTCCCCGCCCGCCAGCGCCTTCATCGCCTGCTCACAACTTAACGAACCCACAACCGCTCAGACCCCGCATCCTCCGTAACGAACGACACGCTCTCCATCGACTACCGGCCCAAGCCCGCACGCCAACGAACATACGAGTTTGCACCTATCCCCGATCAAGTCAAGTATCCGAGATCGCCTATTGCTGTTATGTCGCCGGAGACGGTTACGAGTCAGGAAACGCCGAGGGACGGGCAGGGAATGCGGTTGCCGCCTTCGAGACCGTTTAGTGTGAAGCCGGAAACGATTGGATCGTCGACTTCCGAGGCTGATGCGTTGAGTACTACGGGGTTGGGCTTCTTGGGTTTGCGTGGGTTCCCGGGAAGGAAGTTGTTTAGACGGCATACTTGAGGGTGCGGGGATGAGAGCGTTCTTTTCGTATATATATTTCATTTAGCCACGGACACTGCATCGCATCATGACATTCACGTTTACTCATTCATGTACATAGTTTATGCGGGACCTGTACTATAGTTATGTACTCATGAAGATCTGTCACGGGTTTCACGCCGCGTCTACAACGCGTACACAAGCGCCTCCGCGTGATGGACGCGTCGCGCGCCGAGCACGCGTCTTGTTCTCAACCACGATCTTCACGTCTGTATGCTGCGTCTCGCTTTGTTCTGTCTATCTCTTTGCTAGCTTTGTTATCTTCTCGCTTTATTCTGTCACTGCTGTTGCTTTCTCAACCCACGTACATCTTCGTCTGATCGTGTCCACGTCCTGTCTACGCTTGCGGTTGCATCCCTACATCGTTGGCCACCAGCATCACCTGTAATGGTATGTCTCGTATCCCTGAATAAGCTTCGAACTAAAACGACACGAATTTGAAGACCGAACCCCCACACAAACGTGCTCGCCTCAATGCCCCTGATGGCTTCACGAAATCCAAACCTAAGCAACCAGTCGCACGGCCAGCGGCCGCTTTCCAGTCAGATTTCGTACAACCTGCTCCCCCGACATCGATTAATAAGCCTATTCTCTACGATGCTGCCATACGCGCTGCTGCAAAGCCCATCAGCGCAGTCAAGGCGAAGGACGTGCCTCTCAAAGCACCACAACCTCTGCACGCGCCTGAGTTTGGTCAAAAGGCGACCCCTCATACCCCTCCTGCCGACTTTACCTCTCGTGCACGCGCCTTCAAACTTGCTGAGGCGTCGGGATCTGGATCATCCTCCATCATCAACCGGCTGTTGACAACGAGACCCAACGTCCGCTCGCCATTGGACCCCCCATTACGGAGAGCACCGAAAGCGCAAACACCACACTTACACCTCGATTCGCCACTCACGCCGATTGGAGAGACCCCGCGTACCGCTTCACCAGCTGAACGAAGAGCACTTCCACCTCCCGCTCCTCCGCGAGCGGCGTCACCAACGCCCAATCGAGGCCTTGTGCCGCCCAAACCACCAGAGACTCCAGCTCGCAAGCCCATGTCCAAGCCGGTATCTGCGGCGAAGCTTCTTGCATCCGTGCGCAAGGCGGCCACGCCCGCGCCTGTCGCGCCATTGCCTGGTCACCCACGTTTAGCGACGTCCACGCCTCCACCGCCAATGCAGCCACTGGGAGTCATATACCAGCCACCTTTGGCATCGTCAGAGAAAGACCAGGGAAATCACGTGTCGATCAGTGCTACTCGTATTGCGCGTGCTACGGATCTCAATACGGCGGGTGGGTCGGCAGACTTACTTGGCGTTATGCTCGGTGCTTCAGGACGGGAGTTCAGGAGCGCTGGCGAGAAGGAACTAGCGAGGGGACTGGAAATCACACCCACAAAGCCCAAGTCGCGGAGGGGTGGTCAGGGAAAGGAGAGGGAGAAGCTCGGAGACCGCGCGAGAGGCATCTTCGAAAGCAGGAGGATGAAGAAGACGTTCGATCAGCATGTGAAGCCTGAGAAACTGGGCCCTCTGAAGAGCGTATGGAGAGTACTGGAAGTGGTGCATCCTTTACCTGCCAATTCCGGGGTAGACAAGGGCGTTCTATCAGGAGGGCGGGAGAGCGAAGGAAATGCTGTGCTTCTGCGCTGCGTGAAGGAGGGCGCAAAGATGGAAGATTCGGAGACAGCGAAGGTGTTGCTGTCAGCATGCGTGGCGCGTGTGTCGCCGGGGAGCTTGGTGCGGGCGTGGCCGCCCCTGATGGTGGTTGAAAACAAGACCGGGGAGGTACTACTACTTGCGCGTTACGTTATTGGTGAAACGGGATGAAATGAGAGCTGGCTTTCGAGGACGCTAAGTTTTTGTCCCTCGAGCTGGCCGATTGTGAGGGGGTTGGTTCGGACTGACACGATCAAGACAGACTCAGCTACTGTCCACTCCGCTTTCAAGTTCCACCATTCAAATGTAATCCATAGCACTAGATCCGCGACCCTCGTCATAAATGCCACGTTCGTGGTTGATAGTTACCCTCATCTTCGCGCACCCGACGCAATGGTGTTTTAAAGGCAAGTCTTGGTATTGTATCCAAGCGTGAATCTGGTAATCACAGGGACAAAATAGGAGGTGGAGCTGTCGCGACGCCCAGCGACGCTCAGATTTGGCTCAGATGGCCAGGTCTCATGGCATCTCGAGGGCGTTGGAGGCTATGTTCGGACGCTGGATATCGATACTGCCCAACGCTGCATCTACATCGCTCCAAAACCCTAGTAAAGCGCACACGTCAGCAGTGGCATAGTCATGACGCCGACATGGGCACCGCTTTACATCGGAGAGATATAGGAAGCGGCCGGGCAACATATAAAATCACGAAGTTCTGGTCTTCTTCGTTCAGAGTTCACTTCCAGATTCACCACTGTGCTGCTTTCCCCTCAATCTCCTTGCCATGTTCCTACCAAGCTTAAACTACACTCAAGAGGCCCAGATTTTGGAGGTCCTTTTCGAATCGACGGCGCTGACAGTAGCACCATTGTTGCTTATGGAGAGTTTTATGATTGGTATGGCACGTTGCAATCGTATTGCGAAAAACTTTTCATTTGTTTTCAGGCGTCTTCTGTGCATGTGTCCCTCTCGGATCATACCTGATTTGGTGCGCTGAACGTGACGAATTGCAGAAGTAACCTGACACGAAATCGTAGGACCAAATCTATTTCGCGCATGCCTTTCATATTGACTCTGTGGATCGGTCTTATGGCAATGATTACGCATTGGGCACTTTCCCTGTGGCAAATCGAATCTATTCTCACCGGACAGTGCGTGTATATTATTCAAACCCGGGTCACTATGTAATCGGAATGACCTCAGCTCATTGGGAATCTCGCCGCCTGAAGCCCCATTAGACAACGCCACACGCTCGGACGCAGTCGACTCTGCTCAGTACGACGCTGATCTCGTCGCGGAGATACAATACGGTGACAGTACCGAGCCTTGGCCATTCTTTTTTCCTCTCGTCACAGAGACCGTTCTGTTGGGTACGTATGCCAGCTTTGGAAAGGCGTTGTCGCAAATACTCGCTGACCTGTATCAGGGTTTGCCTCATCTCTGTTTATAGTCACGACGTTCTCAAGCTTTCGGTATGATACACTAAAGCGATCAAGGGGTGACGCTAAGGTCTCGTGTCTTTACAGATCGCTCCGCTCACACTGGCGCTCCTGCTTACACTGGATTGTACCTGCCATGGCTTCGCTCATGTATACTGCATCCTTAGTGCACTGGGTTGTCTTCCTTCAATTATTCGCTCTCTGGACGGACGCAAACGGTACAGTGCGGCGGCCTGATCTGGACGACCTCGCGCAACCCGATCCCAACTTGTTACGAGGACTTCCTGTAACTCTTTTGGCTTTGCTATCGTTCAATGTGTGTATCCCGTGAAATCATTTTGAATAATCACTCAATTCACCCTGTAGGCGATCATGAGTGACTCCATCGTGCTGTGGCGCATGTGCGTTGTGTGGGGCAAAACACTTCCTGTCCGTGCATTTGCTGTAATGTCGCTTGTGGCGACTTTGGGGCTCAACATAGCAAACCTCGTCGTGGAAGACCACTTATTCCTCCACCCAACTGGTCCTGGGGTCGGCCTTAACAAGATGCGGAACACCCACGACCCGGAGCTCCTCGGAACGTACGGTGAAACTCCTATCGGTCTCGCCGCGGCCTTTGCGTCGCTGGCCAGTAACACCTGTGCGACTTTGCTCGTTGCCATAAAAGCCTGGTATTGTATCAATGCATTCATCTAGTTTCTGACCCCGCTCACCTGATGCAAGGCGGCACCGAAGGCAAATTTCAAGGTGCCTTCGCACGCACACCAGTCGCACATTTGTTGTGCGTGTCATGGAGCTCCTTGTCGAATCTGGACTGGTTTATACCACCATCTGGGTAACTATTGTCATCTGTTGTGCATTGCTAGGCTGAAAGCTGCCATATAGACACTGTACTGCATCAGCTTTTTCCGGACAATCACCAGTCAGACCACGGCGGGAGCGAACTCGGATGATTATATCAGCGGGGTGACCGCTGCCATGCATCTCGATGCGGCGATGGCTCAGATCACCGTACGAATGTTTTTAATGCCTCTGGTTTCGCCCCTTTTTACTGACGTCGTATTTGCCCTTACTTAGTTTATATACCCTCTCATGGTCTTTATTTTAGTTGCGCTCGACAAAATCCACCAGTCGCGTGGACCTCAGACTTTGCGCGATAAGGTACTGCCCCAAGAAATGGATTTCGCCGTCACTGTGACTTTCGAGGTCGATGTGGAACGCAGTGCGGCCCAGAGCCCGGGATCCGCGCGCACGATAGTAGAGGGCAAGACTAAACTCCAGGACGCTGTGAAACCGTGAGGCTTCTGCTTTGAGGATTGATAACTTATTGAGGGCGCGCCGGGACGGGAAGATCGCGCCCTGTTCGCGCTCACCGGCCTTCAGCTTGCGAAACCACGCTGCGCGTGCCATCGATACCGTTTCTGGATATGTACGCATAGTGATAGAGGCTTGAGTATGACATTCGAATGTTTGTATGTAATCAAGTAGTCGGTTACAGGCAGATGCGTATGACTTCAACACGACTTGATAATTAGTCACTGAGCTTGTAAAGGTGCCAGTGGCGAGGCCACGACGCGCACTCTCCGCCGTAGTCCTATTCTTCTGTCTAATCTGCGCTTATCCAGCAAAAAAAGGATGGTAGAGACCTAGGATGCTTGTAGGCATTAGTACCTTGGAGCCATCATCTAAAAACATTGCAGAAGGCAACGCACCGCTTGTTAATTGTGAGTCGTGCTTGCCGGTCGGAAATATAGCTGTATGCATACTTTCTTTGACTTGCTTAGCTACGAGAAACAGTACGTTTTCGACCCATAGTCGTCGCGCCGACGATATTTTACTCGATCAGACTCGGGTGCGATGCCCCGCACTGGTCTTACATGTAGTGTAGCTAAGGGTCCAAGTGTCATGGCAATATACCTTTCATCTCCGTCGTGCCGCTGTGCGGGCTTGATTTGCTTGCATGGCGTAGTCGGTGAGTGCCGAAAAACGACTTGCTGTGGTGTCCGCGTGTCGGCCAGAGCGCAGCATCCTGCCGATGCTGAGTCTCATATCTCGGCGCCCCCCTATATGAGACAGTAGGTATAATAGACACCAATCTTGCCTCCGCAAATCCAAGAACCTCGCCGCCGATGGCAGTTACAGCCCCCACGATGACTCGATTACCCTCGCACTGCTAGTAGATTGGCGCGCATCTCACGTCTAGGCCTCAAGCCTTCTGTGACGTTGGACGAACTACCTCCAAAGCAGCCTTCACATCTTCAGCCACAGTATCGTGCAAATCCACGCGCCTCGGTTTCCATCCCAAAACCGTGCGACCACGATCACCCCGTACACGCACGTCGTGCGCAAGCACACTCATGCTCCTGTTCTCTTATTAGTATCCCATTGCATGACGATGCGTTGAGGGTACGCACGGGTCAACCTTCTCAACCGGTACACTTCCCAAGTCAGCAGACGACAACAGACCGAGACGTGCGAGCTCGGCACCGTATATGCTTGCCGCGGTTTTGGTATCGACCTCGCTATCGTCGCCGATGTGGAAGCGAGTGTATGAGCTCGCATCGACCTGTTTCCCGGTAGCAATGACGTCTAGTACACGCATGTACAGGTCGAGTAGGTCATCGATGTGGACCTGTTCAGCGCAGTGATTAGACCGCAGACTGAGGTTAGATCTGAAGATGAAAGCCGCACGTAGTTGTACCTGCTGCTGCCCTCGCCGGGGTATGTGGGCTGTTTATACTGAAGCAGGAAGGAGACGAGCAGCTTGACAAATTGCGAGGGCACTCTGATTGGACCCGAGCCAGGACCGACGATGTTGACTGGGCAAATTGTGAAGTTCGTCACGTATCCTTCTTCTCCCGCTTTAAGGATGCTGAGGGTCGTCACGTCAGCGAGATACTTGAAGTGTAAGGTGGTACATAGACTGACGCAGTGTCGACTGGACCATGCATAGCGGCAGGGTCGATGTTCTTCATATCGGACTCGTCGTTATCCTACGCACGCAGTCAGCTTCTAACGCACTCATTCAAGCACAAAGTCACGTCTGGCAAGACTTACATTCCAGTACTTTCCGTCAACGCGCCTACCAGCGGCGCTCGCGTCGTTAAACAGCATCGTGCCACTGGTATGGAGGAAGACGCCCTTCGGCTTCCCATCCTCTTTTTTCTTCTTCATAGCGCCCAAAACAGCCTGGCATAGCTGCTCATCGTCACAGTTCGCCATGTTGATAGTCAAGTCTGCCTTGTACGTCTCCTCCGCGATGATGACGAGCTGATCTTGACTGGCAGAGGGCTGCACGACGGCGACGCCGGTAGCGCGAATGGCTGCGGCGTGCTGCTCCTTGCGCACTAGAGCGGTGACGGGCCAGTCAGGGTATTGCTTCCTTATCTTTACGAGTAGAGAGCCTAAGTTGAATGTTGGTCAGTCGGGTATACGGCCATCGAAGGCAAGATCGAACGTACCGCCGAGATAGCCTGTGGCGCCGATCAAGAAGATGGATGGCATGTTCGCAGTAGGTGAGTAGATAACTGCTTGATTGAGCTTCAGTAGATAACGGAGGGCGAGGGAAGAAGGAGGATCTGCGTCATCTTCGAGTGGCGTTATATACCAGCTGAGAGTCCTGTGATTCAGTCCCTCCAGGTTCTAGCGCAGCTCCTGTGTACGCTGATGACCAACTTGACACCTACATACTACTGCCAACCGTGGCCAGGGCCAGCCGGTGCAAAGCGGTTGAGCCTGCTCGATAATGCGATTGGTCAAGCGGCGGTCAAGGGGAAGTTCCGATCAGCACCGGCGAAGGAGAGGCAGGGTCGATGCAGCGTCTGAACATGCAGAAAGCAGTATAATGAATGGCCCAATCGATTGAGCGAGGTACCCGATTATTTCGACGAGAATGCTTCTTCCCAAGTTGGGGGAACACTTGAAGACTAGGGGAACGCGCGGTGCCGCGCCTCCGCACCGCGCTCCGCGCCGCGGCCACGGCGATGGTTTTGAAAACATTCATCCTAGAATATTCTTATCCTTTTCCCACCGCGCGTGTTCTCTAAGAGATACTGTCTCTGCGGTGGGCCTGCACGACACAGTACAATGTGAATTAGTGGGAAATCGGGATAAGGGCACATACAGGCATTCAATGAGGAATTTCAATGGAATATTGAACTTCTGCAAGGCATTAGTCATCATGTTTTGAAGGTTCGGATCGGTAAAATTCCTCGAAAATGACATGCTAGGATAGCTATCCTTCGTAAGTTGCTAACGTACCCTACGAGCTGTGCTCACAGGTACTGATTCATACAGTACGCGGCCGTCTTCCTCTACCGCCTGTATCCTCGGCTCCGCGGACATTTCGAACTTTGAAAACCGCTGTGCCGCGCTCCCTCCCGCGCCGCGCCGCGCTGCGCCGCGTCGCCGCGTTCGTTTTCAAAAACCGCGGCGCGGAGGCGCGGTACGGCGCGTTACCCTAGTCTTCAAACTTTTTGCAAGTTGGAGCTTTCAAAACGGAAGACTTTTGACTTTTGCCCGGCGTCTCCGCTCACTCGTTCACTGCACCATGTCTCGGCAGACCTATAAAGGGACTCAATAGTGCGAGCAGACTGGCACAAAACAGAGAGTCGCAGGAACATTACTATCCGCACAGCATGTATGTATATAATAGCAGTAATAGCCCAGCTGGCATAAGGAAAATATATATGAAGATTTGCGAGTAACGAATGTATGTCCCCAAACTACGAGAACGACGGAGAGAAAATACAGCCGCCCTCAACTCTATAGAGACTGACGGCGCGCGTGCCCCGGGATCCGTGCGCCCTCAAGACGAGAGCGCACGGCGGTGCAGTGCGCGCCGGATGATGTTCCACGACCGTAACAGGCGACCGAAGTAGGAGTACCCAGAATGGGACAATCGGCTGCCTTGACATGGTACGTGGGATAAAGGTAGAGAAGATCACACAGTGCAAGATGGGCAACGAAAAATGCTATTCAAGGAGAGAAGAAGAAGAGGTGGTGGTGGTGGTTGAAAGAGAAGCGGTGACGAACGCGGAAAAGTTAGGAACTGCGGCTCGGCAACTTGCGCTCGCGACATCATCGCATGCGGCGCACGCCTCAACTCGTCTCTCTACCTCGAATCTCCCGTATACTTGTCTCTCGATAATGTCCAACTGGGGCCAGCCACCGGGTGGCTACCAATACCCGCTTCAGACAGGCTTTCCTCAGCAGAATCAGCCTCCTCAGCAGCAGCAGTTCGGTCAACCTGGCCTCGCGCCGCAACAGACGGGCTTTCCCGGCCAGCGTCCGCCCTTCCAGCAGCCTCAACAGACTGGATATCCTGGCGGACCGCTCCTGTCGCAGCCTACGGGCTTTGCCGGCGCTGGAGGCTTTGGCCAGCGTCCGCCGCCGCCACCGGTCCCGCCCGTGCCGTCGCAGTTCTCCCAATTCAACCAGCAGCCACGCTTAGCTCCTCAGCCGACTGGATTTCCTGGCGGTCTTCAGCCTCAGCCGACTGGTTTCCCCGGTGCTGGAGGACTCGTGCCGCAGGTGACGGGCTTTGTGGATCCGAGGCTGCAGATGATGAGCGCGACGTTCTTGCCGGCCAACCAATCCACACCCTACACCGCTCAAGGCGCGCCTCAGCTGCTTCAGCCTCAGCAGCAACTTGGCGGCTTGTCGCTTCAGCAGAGCTTCCAGCAACATAACCAGGAAATCAAGGGTACCGCAGCTCCCCGTGTACCCTGGGCGCTGTCCAAGGGCGAGAAGAAGTCCTACGACCAGATCTTCCGCGCTTGGGATACCAGCGGCACCGGCTTCATCGACGGACAGACTGCGATCCAAGTATTCGGGCAGAGCGGGCTTGACAAGGACAGCCTCGCCAAGATCTGGTATGGCTTCGTGTTTACAGTTTTGATCTTCGAGATTTGATATATCGTCACAGGGCGCTTGCTGACGGTGACAACCGTGGCAAGTTGAACATCGCAGAGTTCCACGTCGCGATGGGTTTGATCTATCGTAGTATGTGTATCTTTTATCGCATGTAATCATCGTACTGACTAGGATCTGTAGAGCTCAATGGCAACGAGATTCCCGACAAGCTCCCCGCCGAACTCGTCCCGCCCTCTCACCGCGACCTTGATGAAGCCGTCAACTTCGTAAAGACTCTGACGAAGAACGACCCCGTCCGCTCGTCCTCACCCTCCCAAGGCAACTCCTATCTCAAAGTCCGTTCCTTCGGCGACCGCGAAGCTCCCGGCGCAGGCGGCCGTCAAGACGCCACGGTGTACAAGCATACGGAGACAGAGCCCACGGGCGGATTCTATACGCCTCGTTCGCGCCATGTTGACCGTAACGATGTGCGCGGAAACAACGACCGTGGTGGATCGTCGGATATCTCGGATCTTAAGCGTCAATTGGAGAAGAGTGCTTCCAGACTTGATGCTGCTGCCGAGGAGAGCTCGCTTCGAACTCGCGAAGATGAGGAGCTTGAGCGCGAGATGGACGACTTGCGGTACCGTGCGAAGCGTATTCGTGACGATCTCGACTATATCGAGCGTGCCCCGCGTACACCTGCGAACGATGACGAGCGCCGCCGCCTTGAACGTAGCTTGCTCACGCTCCTGCACGAGCGCATTCCGGATGTCGAGCGTCGCGTTAAAGACCGCGAGGCACGCAAGGAGCGAGAGAAGCGCGAGCGCGATCGTCTCCGCGACGACCGCAACCAGTCTTTCGGTCGCTACAATGATCGTGACCGCGATGAGTTCCGCTCGTACTCACGCAACGAGGATCGCTACGGCGGCGGCGGGTACGACCGTGATCGCGATCGTGACCGGGACTACCGGGATCGTGACCGTGAACGCGACGATTATCGCTCTTACTCGCGCAACGAGGACCGAGAGAGAGACCGCGATAGACTTGATGATCGGGGATACGACCGCCCGCCTGCGCGTACGCCACCTCCTGCTCCGCCAGCTGCACCTCCTGCCAGTAGCATTTCCAAGCCACCTCCGGCACCTCCCGCCCCGACAGCTTCACCTGCTCCGAACCTGAAGAACATGAGCCCCGCAGAGCGTCAGGCGTACATCAAAGAGCAGGCCGCGAAGCGTCTCGCCGACCGTATGGCCGCTTTGGGTGTATCGCCCAGCCCGGGCCCCAGCAGCAGAGTTGACACGAGCGTGGAGGACCGACTGGTGCAGGAGCGCAAGGAGGCAGAAGAGAAATCGAAGGAAGCCGAGAAGGCCGCCGAGGAGCGTGAGCGTTTGCGCCAGCAGCGTCTGAACAGCGAGCGCGGTATCACATCGCCTACTACACCTACGCCGCCTGCTCCTGCACCGCCCGCGCCCGCTGCGGCGGCTGGAAGGAAGCCTCCGCCGCCTGCGCCACTAGGCAAGAAGGCTCCAGCGCCTCCTCCGCCACGCGGTGTGCTCAAGAACGCCCCGAAGCCTCCCGTTGCAGCGCCTTCGCCTCCGGTTCCGCGTGCGCCTGCTGCACCTCCTGCCCCGCCAGCAGCGCCGCCAGCACCTGCGGTTGACCCAGAGGAAGAGCGTTTGAAGCAGCGCGAGGCAGAGCTGAAAGCCCAGCGTGAGGCAAGGCTTGCACGTCTGCGCGAGCTTGAAGCTCAGGAGGAAGAGGAGCGCCGTCGTGAAGAGGCAGAACTTGAAGCTCGTGCTCGGGCAAGGAAGGAAGCTGCTGAGCGTCGTAGGCGTGAAGAGGAAGCTGCAGCTGAACAAGAGCGTACGCGCGCTCAGGCTGCCTCAGCACCGCCGGCACCTGCACCGCCACCGCCGCCTCCTCCGGCTCCGCCTGCACCTCCTGCACCTACAGCTGGGACACCGGGCAAGACAAACCCATTCAGCAAGATGATGGCTGAGGGTGGGTCGACGCCTCCTGTGGCTTCGCCTCCTGCTGCGAATGGTGGAACCAACCCGTTCTTCAAGCCGCAAGCTGCTGCGGCTCCGCCTGCTCCTCCGGCCGCTGTACCACCCCCGCGTGCACCCTCTGCGCCTGCAGGCTCGTACAACGTCGCATCTAAGGACGATAGCGAAGATGATTGGGGTGTTGAGAAGGACGATGACGACGAAAGCTCAGACGACGAGCTGACTGCCAACCGCGATACTCGCGGGCGTCTTGCACAGCAGCTCTTTGGCGGTATTCTTCCTAGCGCATCGCCTGCACCTGCACCGCGTCCGACGTCTGCCGCTGGTGTCTCGAGTCCCGCTACGCCTACGCCGTCTTCGTTTGCCCCTCCACCGGCACCGCCTGCACCTCCCGCTGCACCTCCCGCACCTCCCGCGCCTGGTGCACCTCCTGCTCCGCCGCCGCCTGCAGCCGCAGCGGCTGCTCCTCAGGCTGCGGCAGGCGGCCGGGGTGCCCTACTCTCGGCTATCCAAGGTGGTGCGCGTTTGCGCAAGGCAACCACTAACGACCGCAGTGCCGCTCCCGTCGGCGGACGAGTAATCGGCGACGTCGCCCCGCCTCCGCATATCAATATTGCGCCAGTTGAGCGTGCACCTTCGCCTCCGCGTGAGCCATCACCGCCCCCTCCCCCTCCCGCTGCACCAGGCTACGATGCGAACCAGGCCGGAAACAGGCAGAGTGTAGATTGGTACGCCGGTCTTGCAGCCGATCATGGTGCTGTGAGCAAGGAGCCGAGCGGTCTAGGTGCTCCCAGGGAGGAAGACGAGGACGAAGCAGCCGCGCATGCGAATGGTGGCGTGCCGGAGATCGAGGTGCATGAGAGCGAGTCGGCGCCGGCTGCTGCTGATCCGCTGGAGGACATCAATAAGGGTGTGAGCTTGCGCGTGCGTACGCTGTACCCGTACGAGGGTCAGCGAGCGGAGGATATATGTGAGTTCTTGAAGCCGAGGTTGATCTGGATCATTACTGACATATAACTTCTAGCTTTTGGTGAGAACGTCGTACTCACTGCGAACCCGAGCAAGTCGGGCGGCGAGTGGTGGTACGGCACCACTGTCCGCGATGGCAAGGCTGGCTTCTTCCCGAAGGCGTACGTGCAAGAGTTCGAGACCGGTGCGTATTACCTCGGATAAGGTCTCTTATCCAGTACGCTGATGTCTCTATAGTCAAGGCTAAGGCGCTGTACTCATACGAGGGTACCAGCCCCGACGAGCTGCCGTTTGCGGAGGGCGACGAGATCACTGTCGTTGATCGCGCCGAGCCTGACTGGTGGAAGGCGGAGCAGGGTGGCGTCGTGTTCATCGTCCCCGCCGCATACCTCGAGGTCGCGTCCGGTTAGTGCGCCTGCCCCTCCACGCCCCTGGCGTCTTTTCACGCCGCACACACAGGCTGAATCATACCTTTTGATCTTTTACATGTGCTTGAAATCTGAATGTGCCCGTTGCCTTCCACGTATCGCACACAAATCGCAATGAAATGCTGGATGGATTTACCTCGTAGACACCATTGAACGTCCGGATGCGTCGGTGAGTAGAGTGACCGGAACAATTACTAACAACGACGTGGGAGACGACGAAGAGACGCCTATGCCTGACTCGAGAAGTGCTGGACTGTCAATTGCGATAAGCTCACCCAGTCAGCCTCCGACTTCCCCTCTGACCAACACCGGTGCTGGGCAGCCTGAAGATCGAATGAGAGGTGGTGCTGATGAGGAAGAAGGCAACGACGATAGCACCATCTCAGATTCGGATTACCAGTCTTTCTCTGAGTCTGAAGACGAAGGCGCTGAACCCACCCCGCGCGCCCCGGATACGCACGACGACGAGCGCTTGGCTCGCGAGCTCGAGCGACAGATGATGATGGAGGCAGCTGGGCTCGTGGTAAAGCGCGAAGAAGGTCGCCGCCCTCCACCACCACGCCCTATACGCCGCCGTGCTGCAGCGCACATCCCGACACCCAAGAAGCACAGGCCTGCTCCCGCGGTTCCCGAACCAAGACAGAGGACTACGGCAGCAGACGACGACAAAGACCTACCCGCTGTACCTGCGGATGAGGAACCGCTGCATCGTGCACCCTCGCTACGCGTCGACGATGCATTCGAACGTTATGAGGCATTCAAGGCACAGGCGGCTGACAACAGCAAAAACCGCTTCTCTGTCGCCAGTTTCGACAGCGCAAGCTTCGTCAATGTTTCCCCGCCCTTGGCCACCAGCTCCAGTACGAATAATAGCATGGCACCGTCTAGCCCTGTTTCGTCGATCTTCCGTGTTCCTGCTCATGCGCACAAGGAAGGCGGTGGGCTGCTGTCGCACTTCTTAAGTAGGAGTAAAACTCCCGTTGAGGAAGCGCGCTCGCGACCTGTAATCTCTGGTCCGATCTCTGGTCCTGTGCCGCAAGGCGACCCCGTCCTGGAGGAGTCAGGCTTGAGCACGCCAACGCTTGAACGCGCAAACAGCAATGGCGGACAGCCAAGTGGGTTCGGCTCTGTAGGTTCTTTGGAGCCCCTTTTCGATGACATCTACTTAAGGCTATTGGTCACAGTCATGGTCCAGCCTGGTCGACAAGGCTGCCCTTGAGGGTTTACCAGAGCGTGAGCGTAAGAGGCAAGAGGTGCGTACTCGTGTCCTTTAGACTGAACATCTTCCTTATGCGATCTCAATGCGCGCAGGCTATCTTCGAATTCATCGCGACGGAAGCTGCCTACGTTCGTGACCTACAGCTCATCGTCGAGGTGAGTGCTGTCGTGGATACTGCGTCGGGCATTGCCTGAAGTCAGCTGCAGGTTTTCTACGGGAGTATGCTCGATATCCTTGACCAAAAGGCCATCGCCGTCATCTTCGCGAATGTGGAAGATATTCTACTCACAAACACGGTGCGAATAAGCTATCTATCTGTGTATATGTCTTCCTGATCGGTCCTCGTGCGTAGACATTCTTGAGTGCTCTCGAAGAGCGACAGCGCGACTGCCGGCTGTATATCGACCGCATTGGCGATCTCCTCGACCATAATATGGGAAATATGAAGATCTATCGGGTACGGAGACATGTTCGCTTTGACCTAACCTGGTTGGTTAACATCCCGCAGGAATACTGTGTGAATCAGACAAACGCTGCGAAAGTCCTACAGTCGTTACGGGAAGAAAACGCCGAGCTTGCCGCTCATCTACAGGCATGTCCTCCTTGCGAGTTTGGGCCTTGGCAAGTCTTACAAGTTACATCAGGCAGTACAAAATGAGAATCCTGCCGTCCGCAATCTTGACTTGTCCAGTTATCTCTTGGTTCCCAGTACGTTCTCGCCCTTCGATCTTAGCTACACCACAGACGCTCATCGTCACAGTGCAACGCGTAACTCGATACCCGCTTCTGATCAAGCAGGTGAGGGTTTGTTTCGATGTGTTGGATACTGGATGACTGACTACGTTTGTGTGCAGATTTTGCATTATACCGATACAGATGACGATAGCAAGCTAACTCAGCATGCGCTACGCACCTCTGAGAAGATCCTTGGCCGCATTAACGAGGAGATTCGGGCGCAAGAGAGTCGCGATCGCCTGCGAGAGCTCTCGCAGGACCTTTGGATTGGCAATGGGTGCGTTGCTATACATCATCAGGTGGAGTAGTACTGATGCTTTTTTCCGTGTGTAGGCGACTCGACCTCACTGCGCCTACACGCCAGCTAGGCGAGCGTAAGATTCTGAAAGAAGGCGTTCTCACCAAGGCCAAAAGCGGCCGCCGTCTGCGCGCCGTTCTGTGCAATGATATATTTATCCTTACTGACGAGCAAGCGAAGACTCTGTACCGAATCGTAAGCACTTTCACTCGCGTGCTCTATCGATTCTTAACGATATTCTGTCCAGCCCATGCAACTGGCCGAGATACAAGTGGGAGATTCGGCAGGCCGTGGTGCGTCATTGTTCGGGATCGCCATCGCTGGATCTGTGAACTAACGACCGTATCACAGACGAGACGACTCTCCGTGTTTCCAAAGCGTATCCGCGAGGCGGCGACGCGATTGTACTCCGTGCTGGCTCAGCGCGCGAATGCCAGTCGTGGCTTGCTGAGATCGAAGCTGCAGCGCAGCGTTGCCGTGATGCAGAGCGGCAACAAGCAGCGAAGAAGGTCAAGCCTGTACAGTCATGGCAGCCCGCACCCATGCCGCAGGGTCAGGTTCAAGCGCCTTGGCAATGATCCCCCATCTCTAATTCTTTCGTTTGTCTTCACGAATACCCCTTTTCGGACCTTGTTTGTATCTTTTGAATTGCTCATGGACAGCTCATTCATAAACGTGATGAACGAATCGGCCAGATCACATTGCAAGGAATGTACAGTGAGCGAGAAGGATGCTACAGAATATTGTGACGGTCAGGGTATAGTCTGGATGAGGTAGGGTGATACACAAGAATGCGGGTATGCGAGATCATAAGAAAGCAGAGTATGCGGAGTATGAAGGGAGCAGCGCATCTATGCGGCACCTCCATGGTGCGAGTTCGCGGTTGTTCCGTGAACGGCCAACGAGAACAGACGAGGCGAGTCGAACGGAGTAGCAGTAGGACTCAGCATGCTCATGGGACTCTCAGACCCGAGCGACTCCCGAGGCACGGGGTTCGACCATTGACGGCTGGTCCTGCCGGTGCGGGTCGCGTGTTCGAGGAGCGAGTGGTATATGGACGCGTTGAAGCCAATGCACTTCAAACCAACGCACGCGACGCGGAGAGCACCGGCGGCATAGAGCTGCGCGACTTCGTACAGATGCTGGGGCGCGACATTCTTACGCTCCGCGAGTGTATCCTTGAGGATAGCCTGGGCGCTCTCCGTCGAGAGGTGATCCCACTCTTGCGACGTAAGGTCGGTGAGGCGTACAGCGACATATACCCCCGCATAGTACCACTGACCGCCGCGCAGGTAGAAGCACTCTAGACGGTGTTAGGTTTGGTCTTGGAACTGAAAGTTCGCGCGTACCAGTCGGTCTGCTCAAGGAACCCACAACATCTGCCTTGATCCAGTTGTGAGCCGTGGCAAAGCGCGAGTTTGTTGAACACTTGAACAACGGCGAAAGGTAATAGCCGTGCTCCTCGCGCTCGGGGCACCAATGCGTTGTAACTTCCTGAAGGATGCGGTAGTTTGACAAGCTGTATCATCTCCATCAGCGCATGAACGTCTGACAAAACACAGTATACGTACGATACACTCAGGGCCTTGGGGGACAAAGGAATCATCAGTACTGCGCTATGAACATTTTGAGAGAGGTCTCACCGTAGGCAAGTCGGACAGAAATTCCTGCATAGTGATGTGCGGGGGAAGGGAGATAGGCTTGAGCTCGTCATCCGGGATCCCGACTGGTACAGGAAACGATGCGAGGGCGGCGTGGCGGGCTTTGATCGTATCGTCAGGGTCTAAGGAAGACTCGTCCTGATATCGGAGATAGTAAGGATAACGCGCGCGGCGTAACAGGCTAAGAACGAACCTGAATAGCGTTGAACGACGAATTAGAACCATTGACGGACTCATCGCCAGATCTTGAAGACACAGAAGAGGGCTGAGCGTTTTTGCAAGCACTGCCGGCACCGTTGGACTCCGTTGGAGTGATCGGCGGCTGGACTATGTGAGTTCATCGTCTCAAGAGATGAGCACAGTGAAAGCGTACCGTTAGAAGATTCTGAGCACCATGTACTCCGAACGATACAGTGGATATGGACAGAGGCTTTCCGTGGCCAGTGGGGCGTTGAGCAAGGTTGGTAGGGTGTAGTTTGTTCTTGTCGTCCGCTGGCTGTTGGAGTGCGGTTAGAGCATCCTGTAGACGCGACTTCTCGTCTTGAAGCTGTGAGATCTGGGATGTCTTCTCCTGTACAGAGCGCGTGACGGTGGCGAGAAGGGAGACGACGACATCGCGGGCGGCGTGAGCCTCGTGGACCTGAGCGCGTTCAGTCTCGGCGGCCTTGATGATAGAGTGTACTCCTGGTGGTGTCTGGGTGCAACATAAGAGCAAATCCATCGACATAGGGTCAGCACACACCAAAGTGCAAGATCCGGCGAATTGTGATTCGAGCGTGGGTGAGAGAAGGCCTGCCATGATCCCGGATAGCCGTCAGTAGAAGAGAGGTAGCGCAGACTCGGCGGGCGTGAGTGGGGGATGATTCGACCCAGCGAATCGGTCTGACGCCTAAGCGGGGATGGTGGAGGCAGGATGCAAGCCTGAGAGGCGCCATATCTAGCTCGCGCGCGACACGTGGGTTTGGGCGCTCGATCTTGCGCTGGAATACGAACATGGTTGCTTGACGGCGGGAATGTGTGAATGACGGGGTTTTGAATACCGTAGTGCACATCGCTACGCAACCGCTTGCATTACACAAAGAGTGATCTGGTCACTGATTTGGGGTTTGCAGGCGTCGATTAATCGTAAGGTGGATTCATACGCGTAAGGTCAGGCGCGCCGCCGCTCAACACATGTGACCGCGTCAAGCCCAATTACCAACTTCGGCTCGCACAGCCGGCGCGTCTCTTCCTGGACGTCCATGATGGGCGAAGATACCTCGACTATTTCTACTACACCCCACGATATCAACGTACTCTCTATCATCGCTCGAGGTCTGAATGAGATCAACGGCATACCAGGGCGCAAGGAGTTCTCGACCTTTGGCTATGAAGCTGAACGGCGCCAGGCTCGGGTCCTCGATAGTCTGGCCTACTTGCTCGTCTCCCGCGAGAAGCAGCTCGTCGCTGTCGGCCTCAGACTACGGGATGGCGGCTCCGGTCTCGAACTTCTTGTAAATGAGGATGGGGATGCGCTCGAAACTACTCTGGATCACCTGAAGGATATCGTCCGTCGTCTTCGCGAGATCCACGCGGAACTTCCGCTCGATGACAGACCATCTCGCATCTCTTGGACATACCCGTCTGATACAGAATCGTGTTTTGAGCGCAAGGTCGTCAGGATAGAATGTGCTGTAATTAAACATTCTTGGCAGAGGTTGTTGCGCCGTTTCAGGAAACGTTCACAGTACATTGACTTCATGAATACGGCCCGAGACGTTTGTGGTCTCCCTGCGGCGGAACGCACCGATATCACCAGCGAAGGAGATCGAGACCGTTTGCATGCTCTTCAGACTTCTAAAAGTCCCTCCCGAGACGATGTCGAAAACCAGCTCCAAGCGATCGAGAGCTTTGTAGCCATCTCGGAGCTTCCTGAATTCGGCGACACCCAAGCCGACGATGTTCGTGTCCTACTACATATCTTGAATACTTGGAAAGAGATGGTCCAGCGCAACAACTCGTATCGCCGTCAATGGGATTCTCATACAAATTGCAAGCACTTTCCATTCGTTGCACAAGTTGTTATCCTGATATTATCCCCGCACCGTAGATCGCTTAGAGAAGAGGCAGAAGGCCACCAGTCATGTGGCGCTGGGTCGTCATGAGACATCTGATGTTGCGCATTGGCTCTCCAAAGTGACAGACATCCGTGAACACTTCCTTCGAGTTGCAGACGTCGTGGCTTCGCTGAAGCTGTTGCCGATATTGCTGCATATCGTAGATATCAAGCGAGTTGCCGGCCCAGTGCCGACTACGAGCAAACGGACTCTTTCACTTGGATATGACGAGTTGCGCCGAATTCTGGATGCCAATGATGTGGGCGACGTCAGGAAGTTGTTTCATGACCTCAGGAGGATTTTCAACGGGACATGGGTTGACGACAATGAGAATGAATTCGGTTCGTACCCACAGTCAGTATGTACATGCATTTGCTCATGCTCTTATGTTTAGTTCTCGACCCGGGTTCAACTCATTGTGAATGCCAAATACTTGCACAGATACATGATCGGCCGGCTGTACCATACATCGGCATCTCCAAACTTTCGTGCGCGCGTTGTGACATGTACATCTCCGTCTACCGCATTAAATCCAGGGCCAATATCAACACTCGTGGTACCCATGGACAGGTTTCCTCATGGGTCTTCCCCTCTCTAGGCGATTCGGAGAAGGATTCTGCGATAGAGAAGCTCGTTCGGGCGAGGCTTCTGAACACCATCCGGCACGGATGGGATGACTACGCACAGCCATCGCCCGAGGCCGCGGCAGGTGGGCACCATTACTTTTCCGCTGGATATCTTTACTAAATTACACGTATTACTAGCTGATAAGGCACTGGAAGAGGCTTTGTCCCGCATAGGAACCGGGCTGGTACCATTACAGGACGAGTCGCAAGACGGATTAGAGTCGTAGAGGGTTGGCGCCAAACGGCATGGACACAGATGGTCGTGCGGTGGTCTTCAAGAATAGCGAATGATACCACAAGGGCGCATAGACATACACGTATACATGTAGAGCGCAGTGGGCCTCTGATTCCGGACTCGGACTGACAACGGTTGGGTAAATGCTACGTATAGGAAGGGCAAATAACCACGAAGCGAGCCACGTCGTTGACTATGCCGGCACCGGACAGTATTGTCGATACACCACATCATACTTGTATACCGGTATGATACCGGTCTCTCAGAGTACTTGCCGAGAGAATGGTGGCCATCTCTCAGAGACACCGCGGGAGCGCTGAAATGACGTCGCCCACAACAATAAACATAACTCAACCTAAACCACCATGTCCCAGTCGCCACCCGCACCTAGCGAAGTGCAAACAGACCCGCCGATCAAGCCCTTGACACTGAGGCAAGAGCGGCGACTACGAGAGGCACTTGAGGAGCGTTTCATGGACCTCACGCGGAACTCCAAGAAACGGTTGGTTATCAACCATTAGCCACCATAGTAGATCGCACGTAGCTGACGCCACAAACAGAACAGACGAGTCGTCCACGATGCGCACACTTGATGCGTATCTTACAGCTGCACGCCCGCTACTCGCTCTCATCCTGCAAATCCCGCCAGCAGGAAGCTCGGCATCCCTTCGGACGCTGTATCTCCTCCGCTACACGAACGACACGTTTACTGCTATTTCGGGATACAACCCACAACCAGAAGCTGTATCGCAGCTGAAGCAATGGCTGGACGTGCTAGACCGTGGCTGGGTTGCAGTTCTGCAGCGAAAACGGTGGGATCCTGTGAAACGCGACGGTGCAGGAGCTTCTCAAGGATGCCCGGGTGTCAGTGTGACGGAGCGCACGAGGTTGAAAAGTCTGTTGTTATCTGGCACAGAGTCACTCGCCGTCTGGCTAGAACAGACACGAAAAGCACAGGCGCAGGAGCTCGCAGAGGACGCAGAAGATACCGGCCTAGTTGAAGAAATAGGAGAAGAACAGATAAGGCTCGACACCTTCGATGGGACCTTTTCTCGTACACTAGACGAGCTTGGGGAGCGTGGAGACGATACTCCAAGAATGACGGGACTGGTCGAACCCGAGATGCTTCTACAATCAGAGCTTGAGGGTGAGGGAGACATGCTCGCATTTGACGAGATGGACGAAGAATAGTAGAATGGCGTAGGGTACAATGCAAAGACATGGTAAAAGATAATGAAGTGGATATAGAGTCTATCGCCTCCTTCCAGCACGGCGAGACTGCTCTGTATAAATAGTCAGCATTATGAAGCAACCCAGCAGCAGAGACGCACGCACCTTTGCTCTTTGCCTTCTTGGGTGTACCCTTTCCGCGGTCCTTGTCGTCCTGCACCTTTTGCACACGGTCGCCCTCCTCCTGGTCCCAGAGCTTCATGTCCGCTGGCAGGCTCCGGTTGACCTGTGCAATGCTGATGCGGTCGGGGTAGTACGTCTGCATGGACGCGCCCTGCAATCGTTTGCGAAGGTATTTGGCGCCCGTGCGCACTGACGTCGGGTTGTACGCCGTTTGGAAGATAGTCGCGCGCATGCGCGCGAGCTGCGCAAGTCGTGAGGCGGTGGGTGCGACGCTCGCCATGGTTGTTCGCGCTGAGATGCGTTTGCGGCCAGCGCGTCCTCGCGCCTTCAGCTCCGATCACTGCATCTACGCGGACCTACAAATACCCACAGGTGCGGCGCGCCGGTCCGGCGTCTGCAAAAGCGTTTTCCGCGATTGAACTGGACTTGTTTGTAACCAGCTTGTACTCTAGCAGCTCGATCACGTCCGCGGTTGGGCTTTTATACTGGAATGGAAGACACTCTAGTAGTAAGACTTCGGAAACGCTTCTCAATCGTAACGTTTGCCGATACAGTACTGGTTAGGCTACCAATGCGTTCGCCACACTCACCATACAAAACCTCGTTCACGACAATAAGGTCTCTGATCCTGACACGACCATTCCTATCGCTCTCTCAAAACGTCAGCCCCCGTTGGACCTGGTAACTCCCTGGCTCCGTCCATATCTTCCTCTAGCCACTTTGCCAGAACCACCCGTTCGACAGCCTGCAACGCTCCCTCCTTCCCTTGATTTGAACCTAAACGTCCGCTTAGGAAAGTGCCTCGCGGTAGGCCGATCCGGCGTAATTTTTGAGCTGGAGATCGAACCACATGCTGGTTACCCAGCAGATAAGACGCTGCCACAGCTGGTCGCTAAGGTTGCGCGTCCCAACCGTGCCGCGTCGCTCGCGCGCGAAGCGTGGTTCTACGACGAGATGGCGGTCATTCAGGGCTCAGTTATACCCTTGTGCTATGGATGGTTTGATCTCCAACCGAGACACGACCAGTCGATGCCGCTACTACAGTCGTGCATCCCGCCTAGACGCAGGTGGGGGGCAAGCCCCGAGGAAGAAGAGCCTATTGGCGGCTGGAATGCAACACATCTTGTTCTACAAGAGCTACGGGAAGATCCCAACCGGCTCTCGGTTCTCATTATAGAGCGTCTTGGCAGCCATCTTTATCCTGGGAAGAACGGTTTAGATTCTCCTCCATAGTGTGTCGTCTCCCATAAGTGACTTTCGAATGCTCTAACACTATCTTCAGCGAAGAGCTGTGTGCTATCCTGCGAGAAGTCTCAGACCTCGGAGTTGGATGTAAGTGTACTTGTCCGCGTTGCTGTGTATCTGCTGAATGGATGATGTCGTTAGTGATACCCGAGATACGCTGGGAGAATGTCATGCACAAGTTCCCCGGGACGCCATCTCGCCCGTCATTCCACCACAAGGTCGATCACAGATTCCGTCTTATTGATTTTGAGGTCGCCTACAAGACCAACCAAGCGACCCGTCGACTGTACCTAGCTCAGATAGACGACGCAGAGAGGATTTGCATGGCTCTGGATGATGGCTGTTATGACTCTGACGACTTTGACGATGGTGATTCGTGCGATGCTACCGACGAGGACGAGAACACGGATCATAACCATGAAGACTCATTGCCGAGCCGTAGCCCCGATATCTATTCGCAAGACAGACAGTGACGGAGGTGATTTGTCTACCCTTTGACATACTATATACTACGTTACATGCTATCGCATACATAAATACACATCCAAGCTGTTTCCATCTCGACCATACGACGGAGTGGACTCAAACAGCTTCTGACGAGTGCTATTCTCTTTAGCCCATATCTGTGCCGTGCAAGTGACTCAACTCCCTGGTGCCACTTTCCGCTCACGCAAGTAAATTGTCTCATTCGGCTCTGTATACTGATGAAGAAGACTCAGCGTTTCAAGCGGCGGGGTGCATACTTGGGTTGGATCGTTGGCACAATCACCTGGTCTCGATCCAAAAGCTTGCACATTCAATATTCTATAAGGCCTTACAGTCCGCAGTGCGGGTGCTGCTGGGTCATTTTGTATTTGTATGAATACGGCCGCGGCGCCCTTGCTCAACAAGTACGTACGGTGGCAAACCTGCGCCAAGTCCATTTACATATGACCACGCCTGCACAAAATGTCATAAGCCGTGATGTACGTACATGACACTCGTGCACGTTCCCTGACAAGATATATCTGGTGCAGCTACAGCATAAAGGCAAGCGTTTCTGGAACAATCCATGCAATATACTCAGCCATATTCACTACCTCTACGCCTTGTGCTCAGGAGATGCGACCTTCAACTCTTCGGCCGCGACCACAACATCCGCACCAGTCTTCTCATCCTTCAAGTCCTCCACGAATACGGTTATTTCGTCCTCGTATGAAGTATCGTGCACCGTAGAAATGACGATCCCAGCTAGCGGTAGCGCTACAAGCATCATTATCCAGCTAGCGAGCTGTAGCTCAGCGTTAGTATGCATACCGTAGTTTTTCGACCACAAGTTCATTGAATTTTTGCGTTACCCGTTACAGGAACACAAGTTCAGTGAAAATAGGTTCGTTTTACCTCATAAATCGTTACCGTGAACTTATCATGTGCCCAAAAAGGGCAATTGAAGCCGATAAGCCCTGTCGGCGGTGCCGGCCCGAGCACCGGGTAACGCGAAGAGGTTCAAAAAGCTGTACGTTACCCGTTACTGAACCTGATTTAGGTTCGACTTCGTACGCGCCGTTACGCGTTACGAACTTATGGTCGAAAAAGTACAGTATGGGCAATGGCGAACACTGTATCTGAAGAAAAACCTACGTGTTCGTTGAGAAATGGTACCGCGGCAGCATCCATACCGTACGACCCAGCAGCACCCGCGGACTGCAAAGCCTTATAGAATGCAACATATCGCGCGAGCTTGGAGGGATCATTCGTGATTGCGCCCATGATCCAGTACGCGAGCGCTTGATATGCCGAGTCGCCGAAGTAGAAGAAAAAGTAAAGTGCGGCTTTGGGTGTGAAGTCTTTGTCGCGGTAGGACATCTTCGTGATGTTGGCTCCGCGGGTGAGCGTTAGCTGCCATGCTAGCGCACACGACCAGGTCACGACTATGCTGATGGACAAGAAGGCAAGGCCAAGATATCCGCGCGTACGACGCTTCAGTCCTGAACCGGGCGCGTCTAGGATGAAGCCGATGAGGATTGCGCCAACAATCGCGCCGGCACCTTCGAGCGTAGCGTTCACCGCTCGAGTCGGGCCATCGAAGTAAAACGTGTTTATAGCGGCATGATACGCATAGAAGTAGTTTGCCGAGAAGAACATCGGAGTGAGCGCGAGCATGCGCCAGTCTGCGAGCTGCATGAACAGCGAGCGAAGCTCCTCGCGGGGAGAAGATGGAGAGTGCTGAAGCTCGATGAGAGACCCATCTCCGCGGATGATCGTGGTAGGCGGTAGCAGGAGTAGAGCGGAGGTGGTGCCAATGAACATGATGGTGAGGAAGGCTACGTATGTCCCTGTTGAGACGGCGGAGAGCTCGCCCGAGTGAAGGTTTATGGCAAGAGCAATGAGTGCGCCTATGAACGATCCGAGCTGAAATATCGCCCAAAAGATACCAAAGGCTTTTCCTGGCAGTCTCTATGAGCACGAAATATAAGCCACGATCAGAAGTAGCAAGCCCACCCTTATCTTTCTCCAGCGGATAAGACAACATGATCGTTCCCTGCGCATTCCAAAGAAGCGCGGCCGAGATACCAAGTAACGCGCCAGCAAAGACAACGAACCACCGCGTGCCTTGTGTTTGGAAGCACCAAAGAGAGCCGATGTAAAGCGAATATCCAAGAGTCCCGATGAAGAGTGTAGACCGTACGCCGAGCACTGCATCCATAGACGGTTAGAGATACACGAAGGAAGGAAGAATGATACAAACGATTCGTCACTCCGCCAGCAAAGAGAGCTGCTACAGCAGAGCATCCCATCAGTGCACCATTGGCCATATCAGAGAGCACTACGTCCTTAGTGCCGCCAGCGCCAAGATTGGACACGGCGCTGTACATGCCGACGGTACAGAAGCACGTAAAGCCTGGTTGTGCCTCTTTAATATCTGCACACAGGATGTATAGGAGGACATCGGGCGTACCGACCATCACTACTTGGGTGAACGGAGAGCGATACCACGCAGGTATAGGGAGCTTCATGGTGCGAAGATGGGTTAGAGAGAACGAGCGCCGTCCAGTCGACGGCGTCTTATATGCACTACAGCAGCGGAACGGCCAGGTCACAAGCCACAGATTTCGAACACAGGCGTAATCCTCGACAAGCTATAATCCATTCCTGGAAGTGAAGCTACCATGTCGCAACGTGTGGACAGTCGTGGGCGTAAGAAGCAGACCATCTGGAGCGCTAGAGCGCTCGAAGTTCAAATCGGACAGATCGCGGCGACATGAGAGTCAAGGAAGCCGTCGAAAGAATACGAGTATCATACATCGCGGCTGGCTCAACAAGAGACTGCTATATACCAGCCGCGCTCGACGCAGCTGCACTCATGGCGGTTCAGGATCAAGTCCCTCCCGAGCGCGACCCTGGCACCCTGCGCGCCGAGCGCTTGAACCTACGCGATCACATGAGAAACTCCAACCACATCGTGTTCACAGAAACAAAGTTGTAATAGTGGCCGCCTTTACGCAAGACGCCATAGGTCTACCCTACCCGAAACGCTGGAGAAACAAGAGAGAAACCTAGTGTGCTACATATGTACAAGTCGGGGGACAGTCCCCTTCAGAAAGCAAATCCACAGCGAGCGAAATTGCGAGTGTGCGTAAAAGTCATAAACCGTCGAGCTCTTGTCGACCTATCCTTCGTAGTGTTTCATGGGTGCATAGGGCATATGCTATATCAATGTGCTGTGCCGCCGTTCCTCGATCCCTGAGCCCGCGCGTCGACTCGAGCTAGCTTGTGTACTTCTTCGCCGTGTAACTCCTCCAGCCCAATCGCGCGCCGGCATATACTCCTCGTCCGCCTGTGCTCCATCATCGTCCTCTCCATCCCCTTCCGAATCCTCGTTAACAGGCAGCTGTGGTCGAGAGCGTTTACGCTTGACCGTCACATTCACATCGTCCGCGACCGAAGATGATGCGCGAGACGCGACGGACGAGCGGGGTGCCGCCGCCGAAGAACGTCGTGGTTGTCCGTCTGGCTGCGGATCGGGCTTACGCATCTTGCTATTGACATGCGTTAGCGATAAGTTAGCGCATATCGATCGTTCGGGCTGTACGCACGTGTTGAGTTTAGGCTCGGCGTAGTTTACGCTCTTGCGGACGCGACGCTCACGCCCACCCGCGGCCTGATCGGGCTCTTCGTAAGGTATTGGCGGGGGACTGGACGTACGCGGTGTAGGAAGATGCGAGGGGCCAGGTGTGGTACCGGGTGTAGTAAGCGTTGGACGGGTAGAGGTGGTAAATGCAGATGTCGGCACGTCCGAGTCTTCCGGCGTCGAATATCTTCGCGCTTGAACTACGAATAAATGCATGAGTATTCAAGATCTATAAGATAATGTGCAAGGCAACTTACTGTTGAGCGGGATCTCAAGCGGCGTGAGCGTGTTACGACCCGGACCTAGAGCAGTGTTGGTGACGTCTTTCAAGCTAAAGAGCGGGCCGGTTGCCCCACCCTGCTCGTCTGCTTCGTGCCGCGACCGCCTTCTCTCCTTCTCCCTGTCCCTCTCCTTCCTATCTCGCTCCCGCTCGCGTGCACTTCCACTCTCACCCTCCGTCTCGCCCGCGTCCACCGCCAATGCCTTCAATCGACGCCGCTTCTCCTTCTTGGTAGCAGCGGCCCGCGCGAGCTGTTCTTCGACGTCCGCCTCGGCGTCTGGCATATCCTGCGCCTGCAGATCGTTCTCTTCCTGTTCTTCTGCGAGACCTGCTGCACGACGCATAGGCGATCCAAATGCTGGACTGGGTGGACGAGGGGGTGTGAGCGAGTGAGAGCTCGACGGTAAGGGTGCCGGAGTGCCGATCAAGCCGCTTTGCCGTCGTGCAATACGTTTGCGCGTGCTGGGTGCGAGGAGAGCATCGTCGATGTCAACATGGATGGCCGTTACGATCTGTGGTGCGGGTAACAGCGGTGCAAGAGGCTGTGTGGTCGGGGTAACGCGAGAAGCGGATGTGAGTGGACCGGAGGACGAAGAAGAGCCGGACGAGCGACCGCCGGATTTCCTGCGCCGGTGGAGCTGGGGTTCGGGTGTGGGCGAGACGTTTCCCTCCATTCCCTCGTCCTCCTCGGCGATTTGCGAAAAGTTGGGCGCCTGTGCGAGACGGTTCGCGTGCGGGGACAGCCCCGGATCTGGACGGCGCACGACTCGTGGCGGAGAGCTGGCGGGAGACTTCTGTTTCGGCAGGGGGATGCTGAGTTCGCGACGGATATTACCAAATGTCTGTACCAGCGCGTGCATCTGCCCAAAACGGAAGATCAGTGATGAGGCTGGGAGCGAGGGGACTGGCACACGCACCGTCGAACGCTCGAGGGCGGCCATGGCCACGATCGTCTTCTCTCGCTCCCGCTTCAGCTCGGCGTAGAGGGACAGCATCGTGGCGTGCAGCCGCAGGTTCTCCGAGTTGAGCGTCGAGACGAGCGTTTCGAGCTCCTGGCAGCGTGTACTTAAACTAGAGTTGAGTCTAGCATGCGATTAGATACATATAATGGCTAGAAGTTAATAAAGTAGTACTTCGTGATGTGTTTGTTGGCGAGCAGAAACTTCTTCTTGACTGAAGCCACTTGTGATCAGCCGTAAGCTGGGTTGCAACGCTTGAACATATACGCACATTGCTCGAATTCATGCAGTGCATCCTTCTGAGCAGCACCAGCCGCAGAGGCACGGGGCTCGCGCCTGCTCATCGTTGGGCGGGGCCGGGACCGACCTGCGGGCGGCTTGAGGGCAGAGGAAGGCTCTTGTGAGAGAGGTGAGCGCGGGTTACAAGGTTCAGAACACACGCGAACAAGGCGTGCAACCAGCCAACATGCGCCCACGTGAATTTCTGGAACGTCTCAAACGCGTCTTCCTCCCGCCGCCCATCTCCTCGACCTCTTCCATTCGTCTTTTATTGAATGCATTGCTAGATGAACGTGCTGAGATGTTCACTTCGCTTACCGCTCTGTAGTCGCGCCGCCGTTTCTTCTTATTTTGCTCGCTCTCCTCGCGCTTTGCCACCTGCTGTCCGTCTAGCCTCGACCACATCAACCCCTGCTCCATCCCCTTCATTTCCACATTCTACTTCAGCGCCACCAGATGCCGAAAGGAGACTCCACAAAAAGCTCGTCGGCCTCGTCGGCAGTTGGTCCGCTTCAGGGACCGTCCGCTCCCGTCTGCGGTCCTTTGGGATAGACTCTGACGACCTCGACCCTCTCTTGAGTCTATTCGCCGACCGGCTGCGAGACCGCTCTGCATGGCTTGCCATCTATAGCGAACCTGCTCAGGTCGAGCGCTTATGGCACGCGCTTTCAACGGACAAGACAATGTTCTCAACCGACCGCGCGCTCAACCAGCTTCTCTACAGCTGGGTCGCCGACAACGCCTCGGACCCCGCGCTCCTCGCAGCCGTGAATTCAGACTCACTCTCGCGTATATGTGCTCTGGCGAAAGAGTTTGACTATCGCCACCTCGCCTCACGTTTCCCTGAAGCGCGCCGTCTACGCCGCAAGGTCATCATGCACGTCGGGCCTACCAACTCGGGCAAGACGCACAATGCCCTGCGCGCTCTCGCTGCTGCACGTAACGGCCAATATATGGGTCCTCTGCGTCTCCTCGCCTTCGAGATATTCTCTCGTCTCAATTCAGGCCAGATCGTACCCCTCGGCGCCGACCGCACTGCCGATCTGCACCCAGAGCCCGACGCACAAATGGGACTCGACGCTGTATCACCCCTTGAGAACGGCAAACCTGCTCCACCAGCTGTACGCGCACTAGGCGACACGCGCTACGTACGCAAGTGCAGCCTCATTACGGGAGAGGAGCGGCGGGAGGTTAAAGGCGCGAACCTTCATGCGTGCACGGTCGAGATGTGCGACTTCAAGACACTTTGCGATATCGCCGTCATAGACGAGATTCAGATGATTGCAGACCCCGACCGTGGCGCGGCTTGGACATCCGCCGTACTCGGCGTGCCCGCTGTCGAGGTCCATCTCTGTGGAGAGGAAACGGCGGTGCCTATCGTCGAGGCTTTGCTCCGCGGTACCGGCGATGAGCTCGTAGTCAACCGCTACCAGCGCCTCAGCCCTCTACGGGTTGCGGAAGAATCTCTTGGAGACTTGTCGAACGTGCAGAAGGGAGACTGCGTGGTCGCCTTCAGTCGCTCGAAAATCTTCGCGCTTAAAGCCGAGATCGAGCGGCGCACCAAGCTTCGTTGTGCTGTTGCTTATGGACGATTGCCGCCCGAAGTACGCAGCGAGCAAGCGGCGCTTTTCAACGACCCGAACTCTGGCTTTGACGTGCTCGTCGGCAGCGACGCGCTCGGTATGGGACTCAACCTGAAGATCCGCCGCGTCATCTTTACGCAGGTCTCTAAATATAGCGGAGTATCTGGGCAGGACGAACCCCTTACCACGAGTCAGATCAAGCAGATCGGCGGGCGCGCGGGGCGGTTCGGAGTGCACGTGGACAAGGACGCGAGCGTCGGCATCGTCACGACATTGAAGAAGGAGGATCTATCCGTCGTCAAAGCGGCATTCGACGCGCCAAACACCAATCTGACGTATGCACTCGTCGACCTCGTCGAAGGCACGTTCGGTCGCCTCATGCGCGCGCTGCCCGACGGTGCATCTGCCGTAGTCGCCCGCGACGCGCTGGCATTCTGCGCGCGTCTTCCGCCGCATATGGCGGCTACCACGCTTGGCCTGAAGGTTCGCTCGAAGATGGCTGAAGCCGATGCGGTCGTCGGCACCCTCGGCACCCGCGATCGCGAGAACGCGCTGGACATTCCGTACCCCAACCACGATGAGGATACCGCGGTTGTCGTCCTCGAACTGTTGCGTGAATTTGCGGAGCAAGGGCGTGTGGATATCACGCGCGCTACGACTTCTGCGGGGCTGCTACAAGCATTGAACGTGGTAGCAAAGGCGCAGCAGGAGGGCACGGCCGTCGCGCGGCCTACGGAGACATTGACGCAGCTCGAGACGTTGCACAAGGTGCTCGTCGCGTACGCTTGGGCGTTCTGGAAGTGGCCAACCGCGTTCTATGCACACCATACCGTCGTCCAACTCTTGCGCTCGGGAGAGCAGAGCATGGACTACATCCTACGCACATGGGCGAAGAGTGCGAGTCCGCGAAGGAGGAGGGATATACCGGCGAAGGGAGGCGCATCTACGACGTTCCGCAGGACGACGATATCATAGAAACTCATAATATAATACTACTGTACGCCACATACTATCTAATGCTGAGTTATATCACCCCTTTGCTGTACATTGACCGTGTAGACCGCCTGAATGAGGAGGTTCGCCGTCATTGCAAATAAGACGTAGATCAGAGCACTCTCATTCGGGCACGTAACGCAGCGATACAAGCTAGCCATTAGCGTATCCACCAAACAAGCTACAGGGATATACAGTCTTGTACAGATTCTCTACCATACGCTCTGCCCGACAACCGCACTCGGGATGTCCTGCGGCATAGCAGTACTCTTCGGCGCCGTATCCTTGTTCACAAAGGCGTCCGCGTCCTTCCGATACTCAACCTTCTCTACGCGCACCTCTCCCTCGATCAACTGGTACACGTATGTGACGACGACCGGTCCCTGGATGTCCATAAGTGCAAACGACGGTATGGGGTCCCTGTACGAGAGTCAGTGGTGTTTCCGTACGCAGAGAGTAATCAACGCACCCGCTAAACGCGCCAGACCATGCACCAGTAGCTGAGCCGGGGTTCAAGAAGAACCTACCGTCGCGTTCGATGGCTTGAAAGCTGTAAGGACGTGAACAAGCCGCGCATAAGTATAAAGCAATAGGCGTACGTATGTGTATGACCCGAGATAAGCACGTCGACGTCCATCTGCCGTGCAATGGCACTCAGAGAGTCCGAGTCGCCGGTGGGTACGCACTGGTGGCCGTGTATGACACCCATGCGTATGGGCGAGTGGTTAACCGTCATAGATAGTGGGAACGCGGCAGACTGGGCCATACCAGTTAGAACCAAACGCACACGATACATGCATGCCACTGAGAGCGCGTACAGTAACCAGCAATAGACCTCATACCTCGTCGTAGTCGCCTCGTACGACGTGTACGTCCGCCGCGATAGTGCGCAAGTATTCGTACGTCTCGCGGTCACAGACGTTGCCCGTACATAATATCTGCTGAATCTTGCCCGGCACAAGCAGCTTCTTGAACTTGGCCGGCAGATCATGTATCCTATGCGGAACGTGCAAGTCCCCAATGACAAGAACAAGCATCGTAGAGTCGTATGATGGAAGCAGGGTCTGGGAAGGAGGCGCGCGTTCGCTTGGCTCGGTCCGTGCGCGCAAGTCCGAGTGGCGCGTTCTCTCTCGCTGACCACCACCACCACCACATTCGCCATGGCCGACAGCCTAGCACAAGAATGCACGCCGCTCAAGCTCGATTACGATGCGTGCTTTAACTCCTGGTTCGAAGGCTACCTTGAACCCGCCGTGGCCGCCTCTTCGTCTGACCAGCGCACCCGCGCCGCCTACTCAACGTCAAAGGCGGAGGAGTATCAACGGAAGTGCGGGAAGCTTTGGCTTTCCTATCGTGAGTGTATACAGGTACGTGGGACCGTCTCCTAATGCAAGTACTGCTTTGACGACGCGGCACAGAGAGCTATCAAGGACAAGGGCTTGACCGAGCACCTCGAGCAAGCGCGGAAGGAGAACCCGTTGAAGGAGCCCTCCACCATCCCTTCTCGTCTCTCATAATATTCTAACCTTGCACATACTGTCGTCGCGACCAAATCCTTCATTCTCGCCATCCTCTTGCACTGCTCTCGTTAAAC